>JACXGM010001200.1:0-11208 GCA_016801145.1 Umbra pygmaea
CCTTAAAATGGTGTTCTATGTACAGTAACTGTCTATATTAGTGTACTAGCAGTGTAGCCTACCTTGAAATGGTGTTCTATGTACAGTAACTGTCTATATTAGTGTAGCGTAGTAGCAGTTTAGCCTACCTTGAAATGGTGTTCTAGGTACAGTAGCTGTCTATACTACTGTAGTGTACTAGCAGTGTATCCTACATTCAAATGGTGTTCTATGTACAGTAGCTGTCTATATTACTGTAGTGTACTAGCAGTGTATCCTACATTCAAATGGTGTTCTATGTACAGTAGCTGTCTATATTACTGTAGTGTACTAGCAGTGTAGCCTACCTTGAAATGGTGTTCTATGTACAGTAGCTGTCTATATTACTGTAGTGTACTAGCAGTGTAGCCTACCTTGAAATGGTGTTCTATGTAGCTGTCTGTGTACTTGGGGATGTGGAGGAAGATGAGCAGGTTCTGTCTGAGGTAGTGGGCCACAGCCGGGGTCCAGCGCATGAAGCACTGAGGCAGATTAAACTCCATCACCTCAGTGGCTGGACAGCCTGATGGTTGGATAAACTGAGGGGAGAATAACAGGTATTCAACCAACACATGATAAACACATGAAAAACATTAACACATATTCAACCAACACATGATAAACACATGAAAAACATTAACACATATTCAACCAACACATGATAAAGACATGAAAAACATTAACACATATTCAACCAACACATGATAAACACATGAAAAACATTCACACATATTCAACCAACACATGAAAAACACATGAAAAACAGTCACACATATTCAACCAACACATGATAAACGCATGAAAAACATTAACACATATTCAACCAACACATGATAAACTGATGAAAACCATTAACATATTCAAACAATATCTCTCCCGTTTCTAATATCAACTCTGGCCCTCGAAGCCAGTTCCACTCTACTTTTTCTTTGCAACCCTCTAATCTGGGCCTTATTTACACTTGGCACACCAGGTGGATGTAACTAATGACAAGATAGAACAGAAGCAGCAGGCTCCGACCCTCGTCCGATAAGAGTTTCCCTGATCTGGTGTGTATTGGACATTTGTCCAGTCATTTCAGAAACCCAGAACTAAGCCAAGAAAGGTATGTTCTTCAGAGATTTCAAAACTGCTGAGACCAAAACCAGCCCAATTTCTGCAGCTAAATCATGATTTTTGGAGTGAACAAAGGAATGTCTCGTCTTCTTCAGAGAGACAACTATCATCATTTACGTAAGCTATCACAACCATGTCCGCGCTACTATCATCGATGCATGGTGTCACTGTTTGGCATGTGGTAAAGACCAAAATCCAAACATAATGATTATAGGGTCATTTTTCTCTAATCAGAATGTTGCATTGCAGCAATCTCCGACATGACACAAAGGTGCCATCGCTGAGTCTCCTGGCCCAACATCTCACCTCCACGTCAGCAGGGGTGAGTTTGCAGTTCCTGCCCAGCATAATGGTGATGATGTCCAGGGTCGTCTCATCCAGACGCTTCCTCAGAACCTTGACCAGCTCATCTGTGATCTCTGGGCCTGTAGGGGGGATGGTCATAGGTCAGCACAACACCAATCAAATAACAGCTCATTTTCAACAAGCTGGAAAATACATAGTCTGCTGAATCCACCATACTGTTTTCAACTGTCAAGTCTTTCTCCATCAGAGCAGAGTAGGGGGACAAACAGAGGACTGAAAGCCAGTAAATTACAGCACAGGCCTGCCTGGTCCTACAGTTCCACTATGGCTGCTGCTCCCTTTTCAATTGTGCATTGTTGACTTCTTTTAGTGTTGACAGAGACGAGGTCTCTTGCTCTCTCTCGCTCTCTAATACATGCTATAGTTATGCAAATCAATGTTTCTGGAGCTTTAGAAACAAATGTTGTATTGACACACATACACCACCTGCAAGAAAACATCAACTCCCAATTAACAAAGGAATTCTGAAGTGAATAAGTTCAGCTCTATGAACAATTGTGGGCGAGAGAAAAATACATGTGTCTAATAGATTAAGAAAATGAGCTGACATCATGGATGGAACATGTGCCGACCTAGGATAAGTTGGAACAACAGTGCCATCTAGCAGGATGTTTTGAGTACTGCAATACAACGTATGTTTACGCCGTGTGTTGCCCTGAATGAATCAGCGATTTCATCTGTTTCATCTGCCACCATCTGCCAGTGAAGTCTGCCAGCCCGGGAGGACAACCGTGTGGGCCCATTTAATGGATGGAAAATTCACGAAGAGCACTTACAGTCAATCTGCAAGCTCTTATTTTGCAGCTTCTTTTCGTTGCTGGACTATCTCTTTAATGCACTTCAATTTGAAACCCATTATCATTTTCAGCTGTCCTCCTTCCTTCGTTTTTCCCCTCACCCTCTGACTCCTTCCCCTTAAGTCTTACCAGCACTACCCAGTCCATGTACCAGCAACAAGGTGTGTTTAGTCTTACCAGCACTACCGAGTCCATGTACCAGCAACAAGGTGTGTTTAGTCTTACCAGCACTACCCAGTCCATGTACCAGCAACAAGGTGTGTTTAGTCTTACCAGCACTACCCAGTCCATGTACCAGCAACAAGGTGTGTTTAGTCTTACCAGCACTACCCAGTCCATGTACCAGCAACATGATGTGTTTAGTCTTACCAGCACTACCCACTCCATGTACCAGCAACATGATGTGTTTGTCCACCTGTCCCACTGGCCGAGCACCTTCCAGAGACAACCGGGAGCCCTGAGGGAAACATGCAGTAAAACAGACCTGTTAGTCCACTGTATAAAATTCCTGTAAACCCCTATACGACAGAAAACAGCATATATTTAAAACATAATGTGTAAGCCAAACTCTAAGCCCGAATGCAGTGCTGCTTAATTATATTTTACATTTGAATTATTTTGCAGATTGTTTAGTGGTTAGGGAGCCAGAACTGTAGTCTGAAGGATACCGGTTTGATTCCCTACTAAGCCAAATGTCATTGTTTCCTTGAGCAAGGCACTTTAACCCTAGTTGCTCCGGGGGGATATCCCTGTATTCACTGTAAATTGCTCTGGATAAGAGTGTCTGCTAAATGACTAAAATGTAAAAAGTGCCATGCTCTCAACCTTTTGCAACTCATGGCCCACCAATGACAGTTTAAAAACAAACCACCTTTCTAAATATGATAGAATGAACACAGAATAACAGAAAATTCAAAAAGTACAATGATATACTCTGCTGTTAATCTGCTATGCCACTGTAGCAGACTCTCCTTGTATTAAAAGACTTGGCAGGTTTACTCAGTAACCATTTATTCCTGTAACAATAACAGATTTATATTGGTTTTGCGAAGAGGTGTAAGGTGAGACAACCTGAGTGTTTGTTTTTATTTTTACAATGACAAAACCTTTTACATGCAAAGACTTATACACTGGTCAGCACCAAGCGCTCAGCAATACATATGTATGCATACTTCACACTTAAATATATGATTAAAACGAACACCACATAACAATCTTATTGATTATGTAATGGATTAAAAATAGCGTAATGCAGGAAACTCAAACTGTGCTCACGATGTGGACGATGGCAGTGTAAGTGATGTGTAAAACAGCGCACTGGACAGCACCATGCGCTCAGAATTAACAACACAATATGCTTAATCACAACTCTGCATACTTCACACTGTGATTGAGTTTAGACCTTTTTTATTGTTCAAGGCCACAAGAACAAGAGGTATTACATATTCACAATACCACATTAAGTCCAGACCTTCATGCCGCCAGTCTGAAGTTCTAGCTATGCAAGACTATGGGAGCTAAACCGGGGCTATTGAAAATTCTGACGGGGCTATAGCCCCCCCTAGCCCCAGTGTAGCGCCATCACTGGTTGTGACGTGATTGGTGTTGCGACATTTAAACATAAATTAGCTTTTACATAATGCATCTGGACTTGACTTAAGTGTTTTCGATCAAATAAGGTCATAAGAACAATTAGACAATTACAAAATAACAAGATTTGTCAATTAAAAATGTAATAAAAATGTATTTGTGGGTAGTCCACCACTGCCTACACGCCCACCAGAGAATCCCTGCTCTAGGGCACCACGACATTTGCCGTCCTCAGGAGTTGAACTGGCAACCTTCCGATTCCAAGTCTCAATCCTTAACCACTGAGCCAGCTGACGCCCTGCTCCTGGAGCATTAACACCCAACCCTACTTAATCACACCTGACTCTAATGTTTAGTTACATGAAAACCCTTGTCAAGGTAAGTGTTCCTAGGAGGGTCGTAAATGTACCGTGAGGTCTTCAGAACAGAGTGGCTCCTGACTCCGGGCCAAGCCCACACAGCGGGACATGGGGTGCACATTCCCATCCAGGTCAGAGTACTTGCCTGGCTGGGATGTCTCCGAAAGTCTGTGAACAAGGAACAGCGTGAAGGTGACGAACGAACTTTAAGATGAATCATCATGGACAGACATGCTAAATTCGATTCCTTCGAACGCAGCGGCTAACCTGAGGTAGAACACTGATTTGGTGGTGCGTTCTTGATAGACAAACATGTTCTTCCTGTTGACCACACACAGGGCGTTTAGCACGGAGCGCAGCGCCTGGATGGCTGGGATAGGAGACAGTCTTACGACACTGGATATACTGACATTGAATACGTCATATTAACATTGACATTGAATACGTCATATTAACATTGACATTGAATACGTCATATTAACATTGACATTGAATACGTCATATTAATATTGACATTGAATACGTCATATTAACATTGACATTGAATACGTCATATTAACCTTGACATTGAATACGTCATATTAACATTGTCAAAGACGCAGTCTGTAATTCTGTTCACTGGCTGAGAAATATGCGCTATTGAGCTAAAAAGGACCGCAAAAAGTGTTTACTTTGTCATTAAATGTGTTCAAAACCACCCCATTTAACTTATGGGACTGGGATTCTACCTAGTGTCTGTGCATATAAACAGCATATTACACATCGAGGATAAAATAGGAGGTTTAAGACATGTTGGCAAAAGTCAGTTCTAATGTGGATAAAAGACTTGTTGGTACTGGTCATGGACACCCGCACTCTGTAATGTGATTATCTTCAGAGAGCAGAGTTACTGAGGCTCACCCCGGGACACGCCCATGTTAGGACCCATCTTGAGGCGGGGGTGGATATGGATGACCGTACTCCACACCACATCGCAGGCAAAGTGTCCCGGGATAAACTGCATGGTGGCTGCCAGGTAGTCCCGCGGCTGGTAGCTCTCATCCCCATTGTAATCTGTTTCATGGGTGCGGAGGAAGAGAGGGAGTGAAGGACATTGACAGAGGACATACGAAGATTAAAAATAAGAGAGAAACATTTAAACTAGTGCCCGACGGCACGAAAGGCATTTATTCATGTATTTTCCTCTGGGCCGCCGTCCCGTCTAGTCACAGCGTTGTAATGTTATTGCACTTCAGTCCCAAACAAGTCGTCTATCTGATGTCTAGTCCCTCCCTGGGAGATGATGCATATGCACACGCCGAAGTGGAACAATGTGCCATATTAGGAAATTACACTTGGTAATTCTGCTTTTAACGGCTGCCATAAAGTAGAAAGTGAATCTAATGTGTGTTCGCACTGTTTTCGTCTGGGAGAACATCTCACTAGCCTGTCACTGACTGTAACCTTGTCTAGGAGCCTGCCTGTTTTCTCCTCGGCCCCGTATTGATTGCACTCTATTATCAAACTGACAGTTGGGAGCTGGCAGGCCAAAAAAAAGTTATTAAGTTGTGTCCTGTCAATGAGAAACTGGGCAACACCAAGGCCTCGCATTTTACACTACAGACATTTTGGGCTCGTTTCTGGCTTGGGAACACGTTATTAAGGACTAGAATAAGGTTATTACACTCAAAACACAAATATGGGAAGTAATTTGGCATTTCCATGGAAGTGTGTGTACAGGTGAACAAGAGAAAGGTGAAGTGTTTGTCGGCTGGCTGACTGACCGTCTGAGTTGGCTTGTCTCTGTCTGTACAGGGACTCGTTTTTCCAGATGTCCTCTTCGCTCTCGGCGACCAGCAGGGAGTTACACACGTGACTGTCATGGAGATCCTGCAGTAACAGACGCTGAGGACAAACAGAGGACACTTGGTTCCAATAACAGCTCAGGATGGAAGTGGAATACAGTTTGGTTCACTGGAAGTTCAACAGAACCAAGCCATCAGACAGACATTCCAGGGTTTAAACCACCAGAGGATAACAGTCACATGACAGAACCCCCCCTACCTGATTGACAATCCGACAGATCTCCCCGATTCTCCGCACCACCACCTGATGCAGCCGGAGGCACTCTGGTACCTCCTGTTCCTCCTCTCTCTCCTCCTCTCCTACCGCATCCTGTTTCCCTTCATAGAAGCTCCTGCCGACAACAACGCAAACATGTACGTCTCAACATGTGCTTCCCGCAAATCTGATACACTCTGAAGCCGATAAGGAGCTGAAGAAACTGAAAGCGCTGAAAGGTGCTCAGTTGGAGGTGGGACCAGTGTGGTGGGATCAGGGTACCTGGAGTGGGAGAACACGTCCACCCTGTCCTGCTGAATCCTGACGATGAGCCAGAAGTCTGGAATCAGGGGGGTCTGGGAGTCCTGCTCCTCAGTGGTGGTACCCTCACATTCTGAATCACTGCTGCCACCGTCGTAACCTGAAACACACCATTGTCATCATCAAGTATCACCAACACCATCTTCATTCTCAATCAGTCTCTCAGTCCTGTAATGTCCATTACTTACCCAGCATGTCAGAGTCCAGACTGCCCTGGCTGGAGACCACGCTCTGAACCCTGCTGGGCCGCAGCCCTCTGCCGCCTGAGGAACCCAGGAACAGGAAGTTAGGTGACTCACGCCTAAGGAGCCAGCATATGGCTTTGTTCGTTAAAAAAAGGAACATATCTGGCCTGACTGTTTCATTGTGCTTTTTTCTTTCAGGTGGATATCAACAAAAAATATCCTATAACAGACACTTGTTTTCTCCATAGTGGGGGACAACTGACACTTTTTGCGTGGCGCAGCTTATTTCAGATGTTTTTAAAGTTCAATGAAGTTGCGAAAAATTTTTTAAAAAATGTACGCCTTCATTTCTAAAACATTTCAACATGGATGCTGAAATGCATTTTTCTGACACCCCAACACAGCATAGACACACATACCTAGGTGGCCAATTATACCAAATGCCTATAAATAATTAAATTATAAGAAAAGCTTAAATTTACTGCTCTGTTTTGCTTGTTTGATGGCAGCCATTACAAACTCTCTTATCCCAAATTGGAAAAACTCTTAACTCATAACACACAAACAATCTCCACAACCTCTAAGATAGACAGCAAGATACCCTCAGTGTCCCTCCCCTTCTCCCTGGCAGGTTGGTATGCTCTCAACCACAGTGTTGGATCTAGGCAGCACAGAGTGGAGACGAGGGATAGACTCATGTATTATTCTGTGTGTCGGTGGTGAGCGCTGCTGCCTGTTAGACAGGAGAGTGAAGGAGCAGCCTGGAGGTGGAGGCATGCTACAGCTGCCAGCTTAGCCAGCAGGTTGGTGCTGCAGATACATCCACTCCTACTCTCTACACACTTGTTCACTGCTCAACGGCTCGGCATCGCTTTGCCTCACAAGAGACATGCACACGCACACAGCAAATCATGCTGTCAAAGAGCTGACGATTTGCATGGTTTTTCATTTGCATTAAAAAACATCAGGGCAACACTCAAAGATATAGAGGAATATTGGAAGCCGCAATTAGAAAATGATGACGCGATAAACTCGATAAGTTTAATGGTTTCTGCCGTTAGGTCTGTAGAAATTCAGCTACGCTACTAGACAGCCGACATGTTACTATGTGTTTTAAAACATGAACTCTGCACAGTAGAGTAGCTTAAAGTCATGGATGATAACTAAAGGACATGGATGATGGCCTGAAGGACATAGATGATGGCTAAAGGATGTGGATGATGGCCTGAAGAACTTCCTCTAGATGATGGCTAAAGGACGTGGACAATAGCCTGAAGATCCTGGATGGTGGCTAAAGGACCTGGATAATGGCTAAACTATGTGGACGATGGTTGAAGGTCCTAGATGATGGCTAAAAGACCTGGATAATGGCTAAAGTATGTGGATGATGGCTGAAGGTACTGGAAATCTGAAGGAATGCTTACTGTGTGTGGCTGACAGCACCGACTCGGCCAGACTGAGAGTGGAGGGTGTCTTGGGGGGCGTGGTGTGGTCTGAAGGGTGGTCCATGCTGTTGCCAGAATGAAGGCGAGGGCTGCTGGGCTGGCATTGGTCCCCTGAGGTGGTGGAGCCTTGCCGAGGTCCAGTCTCCTCTGCCCTGCCCACAGAGCTCCACTGGGTTCGGCTGGTTGAGGACCCAACTGAACCCAGGCGGGGTCGGTCTCTGACGGTTGTGGAGGTAGCACCCACTGAACCCAGGCGGGGTCTAGGGTGTTCCCCTGAGTCAGTCCATGTGGGCTTGACTGGGGGGGTGTTGGGCTCCTGAGGGGGGGCTGGGTCAATCCCAGAGTCACTAAGAGCCCTGACAACAAGCTGCTTCTCTTCTTCCTGGATCTTGAGAGAAAGTAAATTACACACTGAAGAAATAATTAATTTAAAATCAATTTGATTCATTCAGGGAAATGCATTTTATTTTTTCTGTAAAAAAAAACATTTAGAAGTAGGCGAACGTCTTGAAGGACCATTAAAGATGCAAAAAAATAAAATGGTAACTGGACAGACCTCAATTTCTGGCTCCACCCTCTCCACTGCTTCGTAGTCAGGTCCTTCTCCTTGTGTGTCATGATTGGACAAAGCCCTAGCGCTGTCGTCCGTGTCAGGACAGTGATTGGTTAGCTGCAAGTTCCTTCCCACACCCCCAGGGTGGGCAGCGCTCTCTGACAGCTTCTTAGCAGCCTGTATCCTCTGGGGGTGCAGTCTACTCAGGGACATGTAATGGAAGTTGTCCTGTTCTCCTCTCAGATGGTAACCTGAGAATGACATTCTGCGGAATTCCTGTGGAGGGAATACCTCAAGGGTTAGTGCCAGTTCCATCAAAATAAAAATATTCTGCACTAAAAAGCAACAGACCACATAATTTTAATGTGCACCATTGGAAACAATTAGAGAAACCTTTTGACCACTATTGAAAAGATTAGACTAAGTTGTCATATTAATGAAGACACATGGAGACCCCTCTTGGTCTCGTCCCAGCCCACCTCTTTGAACCTCTCCAGGGACTGCTCAGGGCCAAAGACAAACTGCAGGGGCACGACCTCACAACGGCAGCCCGGTTGCCCGCTGGAGCGCAACACGTGATCAGACACCTTCTGAAGTGTGGACGATGTGATGACCCGGGAGTGACGCAGTGCCGACACAATCTCATCCTCCAGGAGCCAACTGATCTATGACCGGGGAGAGGGTTTACGGAGAGGCGTCAGGGAGAAGGTTGGTGGTGTGTGAATGGGCTTCAACTTACAACTTCCCTAATTGTATTTACTAACTAACAAGTTGAAATTCACATAGCTAGCAAGCATCAGAAAAAACATGAAATAAAGAGTGTAAACTTACACCATCCATCGTGGCTAACACAGCTAGCTTGTGGGGCATTGGAAGTTTGGACAGTGGGTCTCCTCCAACCCTTTCAAGATGAAGACAGGTTTCTCAGTGAACATTTCCTATAACACTCTGTACCAAATTCATAATCGTAGGCACAAAAAATGGCTCGCTCAATTATTTGTGCTCTGCAGGATGGGTTGTTGCAACCATAGAAGTTGGCTACGACTGTAACTGATCTGGGATGAGTCATTTACGCCCCATGATTCCTAGAGACGTACCCATCCACCCCCACTCCTCTGAGGTTGTCCAAGTTGGCCATGAGCTCCTCGTCGGAGCGATACGAGGAGGGCTGCCCTGGTGAACGTGTCAGAGACACACTGCTCTCTGAAGTGTACCTGTTCAGTTCAGACATTTAGTTATTCTTCTCAGACCCATTTGTCTAAAATATTATTAAATAATAATAGTGGTCCAGAAATATTCTAAGATCATGTTGTCGGTTACAAATTTGCTAATATTGTACAAGGTTAGAGAAAACTAATTTGGAAAAATGCATTGGATATAATGGTTGGGGACCTTAACGAGGGAAAGGGAACAAATCAAACCGATCATTCAAAAGTTGCGTGTACAAACATGAAGAAGCAAAGAGCACTTCACCATTAGAACATTAGTTAATTTCAAGTGTATTTAGGGTGTTATTTCATGTCTTCCAACTCTTCTCACCGGTTGTGTGTAAAGTCTGACTGCATGCCCTCTATCTCCAAAGGCAGGGTAAGAACAAATATGTCCAGAGTGATGGACAGATCGTTCAGATCCACAGACTGAAGGGCCTCTGCATTCTCCAGGCATGTGATCACCTCCCCTGGAACAAAACACAATACATTCAGTGGCCAGGACGTTTCTCAATTCAAAACCATAAACACACCATGCCTGAAAATAGATAGCTCTTTCAGACAGCGAGTCGAGTGACCATTGATCGCTATATAAAGCAGGTAGACAGCATTGATGGATTCACTTACTATTCCATTAAAAGGTTACAATCAGAAGTTACAATGTGTGACTTAAACGGAGTAGTGAGGAACAGCAAGGAAAAAATCAGCACAAGCAGAGCCCGGATCAGTTCACTCCTCAAACCAATTAGAGTATCTTTGGGATTAGTTCGAAGATGCGGCTGAACAGCATAAATTTACCTCCACCCAATGTGTGTATGATGACACCTGCTTGGACCAACACCCTCTGGAACATTTCCGATACAATGTTGAATCCATGTCCTGACACGTTTTCGGTTGTTCTTGAGGGAAAGTGGTTTGACCTGGTACTACATGGGTGTGTATGATACACTCACTACTGAATGTATGTTTCAACGCAACAACAGCAGTATGAAAGCACATTCCAATACTTGACTTGAGCCTGCCAGGAGGGCCAGATGGAATAGGAGAGCACTAATGAGACACCACTAATGGGACTAGTCAGTTGGTGCCATTTTACCAGAAATCCCGGATTCTACACTGGCTGATGGCCAGTGTATCTTCTGGGAGGAATGGAAAAGCTTTCAGAGCTGTGAGAACTGGAAGAAGGACGTTCAGGACTGCAGGAACTTAA
>JACXGM010001200.1:11308-21585 GCA_016801145.1 Umbra pygmaea
AGGTGTGTTTGAACCGTGATGATCTTAAGAACATGGAGGTGTGTTTGAACCGTGACGACCTTAAGAACATGGAGTTGCGTTTGAACCGTGATGACCTTAAGAACATGGAGTTGCGTTTGAACTATGACGACCTTAAGAACATGCAGTTGTGTTTAAACTGTGACGACTTTAAGAACATGCATGTGTGTTTGAACTGTGATGACCTTAAGAACATGGGAGGTGTGTTTGAACGGTGACAACCTTAAGAACACAGAGATGTGTTTGGACTGTGACAACCTTAAGAACATGCAGGTGTGTTTGAACCGTGATGACCTTAAGAACATGGAGTTGTGTTTGAACTATGACGACCTTATGGAACATGGGAGGTGTGTTTGAATCATGACAACCTTAAGAACACAGAGGTGTGTTTGGACTGTGACAACCTTAAGAACACTGAGGTGTGTTTGGACTGTGACAACCTTAAGAACACAGAGGTGTGAATATGCGTTTCCAACAGCCAAGCCCATGTCCATTTATTTTTCACTGTTTTATCTACCTCAGACAAATGCATGACGACTAGTGGTCTTGCAAAATAGTGGTTACAATTAGACGCACACAAATCATGACGCTAATATGCGAGGAAACTTGGTTTTGTGCTATAAATTAATTATATTTTATAGCAAAGTAATGTTGACTATTTTAATTGCATGATTATTTTATGTCAACATACAGTCATAACCTACGGTTGTTAAAAGTGAAGACAAAATAGGCTGGCTGTCTGTGCATCATAGCACAAACACGGCTGACCCTCTTACACAACGGTTTGCGATAATGACAAATAGTCTATTGCATGATTGTATTATTATTATTAGGGTTTAACCGTGAAGTGCGTAGAACCGTATAGTTTGTGTGAAATGGTTTAAATTATTATTTGTTTTATTATTATTTATTTATTTAAAAGGGACAATGCACATCAATTGTTATTTTTTGTTTACACTCAAAATGTAAATGTGCCAGAGTTAGCAGAAAAGCTCATTTTCATCTGTAGTCCCTTGGCAGGTCAAAACATCACCATATTACGTTAATGAAATAAATACAAGAAAGATAAAAAAGAAGAAGTAAATACATACAATACAGAGAAGTGAATTTCCTAGAAAGAGGTAAACCAGCTATTGATGATTGCAGTTTTGATTATTTTTTATCCATCTCTTGAGTGTGATTTTGAATGATTGATAGCTGGTGCTTTCTCTGAGGTCAATAGGGAGGCGGTTCCAATAATTTGTGGCCCATACTGAGAAGGCTGTTTGGCCAAACTTGCTATGTCTATACTGTACAACACAGTCTCCCCTGGTGACTGACCTAGTTGCCCTACCACTGCTGTTCCTTTGTTGTATAAATTAACTCAATGGTGGAGGTGCAAGACCATGTAATATTTAAAAAAGAGGCAAGCATCTAGACAATATAAAAAACTGTCAAAATTAAATAAGTTGTATTTAGTAGTGATGTGGCAGTGGTGATAGCTGATAGGTTTTTTATCTAATGTTTTTAAAGTTTGCTTATAGAGTTTCTATTGGTTTAAGAGTTGTCATGTTTACTTAGGACCAGCTTGTGAAACAGTATGATATGTGGGTAAAAATCATGGCATGCATAAAAAGTTTGGCTGCCTCTGTGGCTAGACATGGCCTTATGTGTCTAAAGTTAGCCAGATTATATCTGATGGTATTAGCCACCTTTTTAACATGCGTTTTAAAAGGTAAATTAGAGTCTAAAATGATACCAAGGTATTTTAAATCAGAGACAACTATGAGTTTTTCTCCTTCAATGAAAACCTCAGCCTGCTGTGCAATTGTGGATTTCTTACAGAAGAACATACAGACAGTTTTGCTAATGTTAAGATGTAGATATGAACTTTTTAGCCAGTTAGAAACAACCAGTGCTTCACTTAGTTTAGTTGCAGCCTGCTGTTTGTTTTTGGTACGCAAAAAAAGCTCTGTATCATCTGCATACATTTGTAAATTAACAGATGGACACACTGAAGGTAAGTTGTTTATGTACATGCTAAATAAGATCGGGCATTGTACTGACCCCTGGGGTACACCAATATTACAATCAACGTATGATGAATAAAAATTACCAATATGTACACTTTGTTTCCTGTTAATTAAGTAGGACTCATTTCATGGCCTCAGTAGAGAAATTAAAATAAGATAATTTGTTGTCTACCATGCCGGCTGAAATTCCCGTGAGCTGGAATGAGCTAGAAACATGAAACATGGGGGAATAACTGGAAATGGTGTGCATGTGCATTCATAGAAATATGAACCCAATCGGGTTCAAAAAGCCACATTTTTGTTGTCTCCTCCTACACGGTAGCTCCGATTGCCACCCAATTTTCAGTGAAACATAATAGGACCAAGCTTATTAAAAGTTAAATAAAACATGTTGATATATCAATTACTTTTCAAGTTATTGACCAATAAACTTCAAAAGGGGCGTGGCTCTGGACATGAATGAACACAAATCAGCAACCGTATGGCCAGTCATCAGAAAACTCACAGAATATGTTCAGATAAGTGCCCCAGATATACCCAGACAGTTTCATATACATACGCCACCAGGGGGCGCTACAAGCGCAAGATAGGTGAGTGGCATTACACAAATCTTACTATTAATCGTATATTCATTCTCCAATCATGACAAATCTCATAAGTAACTGAACCATGCCCTGCAAGTCTCAATCAAATTGACCACTAGGGGGCACTTTAAATAATAAATGCACGTGGAATGACACTAATCAAGCTATACATCATAAAAATTGTAGGATGTGTTTCATAACAATGTTGAACCACGTGTGAAATTGCTTTGAAATCGCAATTTTCTGAAAAAGGGTTAAACCCTCAAATCGCCGCTTGCAGCTATATTTATTTTATGTTAACACGCTCAGTCAAAATCTTCCATTACAAATTGTGAAAGATTTTCTTTTCAGAGAGGATAATAAATTCCATTCAGTACGGTTTATAGTGCATTGCTTTACACATAACGTTAGTTGCATTGTAACAATAATAGGCTACATCAGGTTCAACAGATTGGCCTACCTTATTGGCTGTCTCAATTTTGTCACTATAATCCCAAAACCTTTATACCGTTCTTTGGTCCTCCAGACGTGTGTTTTTTAAGCTAACGGGCTAATGAGACAAGCGTGTAGCTAGGCTACAGCATAAACAAAGTGTAACTCATGGGAAACTCATAAGTCTGTAAACATCACAAAATTCATGGCATTTCTAAAATCAAATTGATGGAAATCTGTCGTAGCGACAGAGAACTTTAATCACAGAGGGCAGGGTTCTTACCCAGGCAGGTGGGTAGAGTGGTTATGGGCATGGAGCCATGGCAGCTCTTGATTTTGACAGAGCAGGTGAGGTGGACAAACAGCGGGGGCATCTCAGGTTGCGGCCCATCTGGGTCCAACAGGCTGTCTCCATCCAGGATGCTGAATGAGTCCTCATCCTGGTTCATGGTGTTGGAGTCAGACAGGGACTCATCATCCTCCTCTTCGCCTGCTTCTCCATCTCCGTCTGCCCTTAGAGACCTTCGGCCTCCAGGCCTCTCCTGGTACTCGACCTCCAGGTCAGTGTCGCTCTCAGTCACAATGCAACAGCCCGACATGTTCTCTGAGGTAAACAGGTTGGTGGCAAAAGGATTAAATAGAATTATATCACGGCAGGATATCCGGACATATTCTTAACTACTGGTTCATTTTCAGGCAAAGTAAGAAGTAAGTTATCCAGATGAGCTTCTGACCAAGAAGACTCACCGTCCTCTGTAGCAGGCTCAGCTTCTGACACCACCTCTTCGCTCTGCCGCCTCTCCTGTTCCCCCTCAGAGCCCTGAATTACACCCCCAACCAATTATTTAGAAGCACTGTCAAAACCCAAAAGCCTTTGTAGTGTTCTAGATAAAGGCAATCAGTGCAGAGAATAAAGGCTAGGAAATAACCCACACATACCTCTTTCTTACAGGACGGAGGGCAGTAGTAGAAGTAGTGAGGGTTGGAAGGCACAGCCTTGAAGTACTGAGCTCCAATGTCCATGAATTTGTCCTGTTGAAAAGACAATGGCTGGCTTTAAACAGTTCCACAACAACATGAATACACTGACAGGTAGGTTGCCGTTTCACTTTCCTCCCACACTAACGTGTACTGTTATTCTGGTTTTTACCTGTATAATGTTATTCTGGTTTTTACCTGTATAATTTTGTGCAGGTCTGGGTAGACCTCACATTTCTGCTCAAGCTGGAGGAGGGACAGAGGAAACTCTGGTATTCTGGAGGTCCCGGGGGGTTTCTCAAGGCCAAGGGGAGAGGTAGGGGAGGAGGCGTTCCCCCTGGACTCGGCCTCACTCACGTCCTCCATGTCAATACTGGCAGATAAAGAGTCATTATGTTTACACAAAGAGCACCTTTTACACCATCAATCAATGGCCCAGACAAAACATGTACGGGAAAAGAACCAATCAAATTGTTTCTCTCCCCAAGGTGTCTGAAATAAGCTCTGGGCCAAGTCTTTACAGCCGTCTGTTTCATCTGTCCCTGAGGACCCTCCTGTTGCAGTCCTGGACTGTACATTAAATATCCAAACCACACCAGGTGTCCTTGCTTTCTTTTGTCAGGGACACAATATCCCCAGAGACCCCAGTGCAAACTCCAGATTGTTTCATAGACTGGTTACATTTACTTCATGATTAAATGTACCGTAGAAGGCTTCTGAAGCCAGAGGCAATATGCCAGTCAAAAACCAGGGACGTTTCGGAAATATTAAGCGCAAAGTTCCCTGCGGTACCTTGAAGAGGAGGCTATGGGTGCCCTGTCGGGCCGCCCGCCATCCTCGGCCTCTCCTATGGTGAATGTGGCGGGGGTGCTGCTGTGGTCCCTGACCCCTACGTCTCCGTGGCGCTCCCGGAACACACGGATGTGTCCGCAGAGTGTCTGCAGGAAGGAAGTGATGTCGATCTCCTGGAGTGACTCCTCACAGTAATCCATGGCTGTCAGCAGGTCCTGAGAACTGATGCTGTGGCATTGCTGCAGGCTGCGGTAAACACCTGCGGGGGGCAACATCACACACAAACACACTTCAGATCACTGTCTGCTACAGCTCAATAACTCCAATACCCTTCCCAACCCTCCTCCCCCAGCTTTGGAGAACATACAAGTTACCCGTTACCCACAGGATTCAAAATGGAGTAAAGGGGATGCAGCCATGTTAAGAGCAACTCAGAAAAAGCCCAATTGTTCTTCCCTAATGGTCTGACAGTCAATAGTACATCAGTGTGTGGGCCGCTACAATCGTTAATGTAATGGAAAGGGAACATGATTGGCTTGACAGCGGGGGACATGCAATGAAGAACATTGTAGCAAGTCCTCATCAGAAACCTTTGACAATAATCTGAAATAGGAATATATCCAACGTCCACATTTAGTTCAGTCATAGATCCACCACATCTAACTCTAACAGGAAAGGATGTACCTTTAGAGTAATAATCCAAAGCTTTTTCAAGAAAAAAAACAATGGCACAGTGAATAATAATGTGTTAACTACTGGATTCAACAGTGATAAAAAAGATACTGCAGTAGCCTGAATATACTGTATATCTGCATGACAGACAGTGAGCACCTGAAATGTGTGCAGATGTAAATCAATCAGGCTTGTCAGGCAAAAGGGGATATTTGAATTCAGCAGTGTGTGTGTGTGTGTGTGTGTGTGTGTGTGTGTGTGTGTGTGTGTGTGTGTGTGTGTGTGTGTGTCTCGTCTTGTTGCTCTTCTACTGACAGTTACAGATGCTCCTGCCAGGGAGCAGAAAAGCCAATTCGGAGATGACAGTTTAAACACTTGTCTAATTGATTTTTCTGTCAGGGGAATGACGCAGGAGGGTGGCACTGGGGGGTGACGCGGGGGGGTGACGCAGGTGAGAGATGCCTGCTTTCTGCCCTAGATTCACTCTGTCATAGTACAAGATGTTATCATGTTGAGGTCAATAGTAGTATCCTATAGGCTAAAGGTTGTCAACAGAAATACACATTAAAGGGGAAGTGGGTGACGTTAGGGACATATGCATGGAGAGGAAGAGAACCAGCAAGTGACTAGTGTCACCAATGACCCTGTCCTCACATTTGATTTCCCCCGCACCCAAGACCCATCTCATTTCCGTCAGCTATAAAGCAGGGCACAGTGCCATCGGCCTCCATCATTTATGAGTAACAACACAAAGACACAGTATCCAATTTCCTGAGCAGTTTATTGAGTGGCGGTTTTATGACCTGTGGCAGCCGCAGTGGTCAAATGCCAGCTATTCCTGGCAGACTGGACAGGTCACCATCTTAACAAACTGGTAACATACATTTTCACGCAGATCAGTGATGATTCCTTTATACACTCACCTAAAGGATTATTAAGAACACCCGTTCAATTTCTCCTTAATGCAATGATCTACTCAAAGAATGCTTTCAGCACCTTGTTGAATCAATGCCACGTAGAATTAAGGCAGTTCTGAAGGCGAAAGGGGGTCAAACAGTATTAGTATGGTGTTCCTAATAATCCTTTAGGTGAGTGTATGTCAGGGATGGGCAAGGTTTTTTGATTGAGGGCCACATTGAGCTTTTGAAACCAAGTGAAGGGCCGCATAATATAGTGATGCATGAAAAATAGGTAAATAAATTTATGTTTAGTTTTCTAACACCATTTCCTTGTTTGACTTCTTGTTTTTTCAAGATTTTTTAGCATACTCGCCTAACCTACGAATCAAGACAACAGTGTATATGGAAACTAGAGTAAAAAAAAATGTATACTATAATAAACCTTTCAAGGTCTAAGGGGGTTGAAGTCCGTCTGGCACAACGTCGATATTTTGACTTCTGAAAGGGTAATACTTTGTCCTACACTAAAGTGCCTTGTAGATTTGGATTCAGAAGACTCCTGGCTATAAGATAATAATAATGATAATAATAATAATTATTATTATAATAAGTGAAACCCAAACGTTTGTGACAAAGATTTTTTTAAACCATGATGAACAGGACTGTAGAATGCGTAGTGGCTTGCCTCCAGTTCTTGAGAACCAGTGTGACATTATGTACAGTAGCCTATTTTCCTATATGTTTTTAAAATCCCAGCCATCTCCCACCCCCCCAAAATATAACCTGTTTTATTAAAGGGTGATGACCTACCTCCTTGCAGAAAGGTTATTTTGTCATTTTCACTTCCTGATTTCTGTCTGTAATGTTTTTAGTTAACCAAAATACAGTCAGTGAAAAGTTCCCAGTCAGTAATATCTCCGGCTGTCATTAACCCACATGGACAAACCACCCCTCGTTATTTGCGAAAGGCCCTCTTGCCAACGATAGCAAGCATTTGTTTCTAGCATGTACGCTTCGGGAGATATGTCGCTTCGATGCTCCCAAGAATCAATCAACTTTGAATTAGAAAAACACCTTGTAAGCTGGATCAAAGGAACCGGCGGGCCGTATTCAGACCGAAGACCGTAGTTTGCCCACCCCTGCTCTATGTATATAAACACTGGTAGTAGAGTGCAATTAAAAGTAAAACTGGTCATAGTCTATTGGTGGTAGAGTATAAACTAACATACAGTGCCTATAGAAAATCATCATACCCCCTTGAAATAGTCACCTTTTTTATCTAACAGCCTGAAATCAAAACCCATTAAAAATATTTTTTGTTCCGGCTTTATTTACACAATCTGCCTTAGAAAGTTTAAGTAAGGTAAAAAGGCAACAGTTTTGAAATGTAAAAGGAATAATGAGAAAAAAAATAGAATTACAGAGTTGGAAATGTGATCATTCCCATAATTTAATACTTCATAGATGTGTCGAGCCATGTCCAAAAGAATTTCTCTGCATAGGATGATGTGATGTTATTTGATGCATATGATAAATAATTTACTTTGACTTCATAGAACCACCTTTTGCTTTAATTACAGCCATCAGTCTATTTAAATATGTCTCTATTAGCTTTGCACAGCTACATTGGGGAATATTTGCCAATTTTTACTTGCAGAATTGTTTGAGTAGCGGGCTGAGCACATTACGTTTTGTGTCTGCCTCTCTGTTTATCCAGACACTTATTCACTTAATTCCATTCACTTAGGTTCAATGGTTAGGAAGGTGTCACATGTTTCAGTTTGTCTAATAGATCTTCATTATTTGTCAACCAGCTGCATTCACTTTCTGTTTGAGTGTTTGTATGCTGTCACTCATTATTCTATGTTAGTGTTACAGCGTGATTTTAGGTGTAGTGCTTGTTATTTTGAAATCCTTTGACTCAACTAGTCTTTTCTGTGTTATTTGCTGTATTAAACCCTGATTATTTGCTACCCGCCATCACGTTTGTCTCCCTCACTCCTGCACTTGCACAGCCTAAGTTTGTGACAGGATTATCGACCTTCCAAACTGACAGAGACAGCGAAGGCAGACTGAAGGAACGGTGTGGCACAGTGGCTTGACTACCCCCTCTCATCGGGGTAGATCGGATGGACAATACTGGCGGGGCAATTGGTTGGGGGTCAGCAGAGTAGGAAGAACTCTGTGCCTACTTCAGCTCCGTGCCTACTCCCCCTATGAGCAGCAGCGCCACAGCAGCCCATTGTATGGCACAGGGGATACAGTAGGTCCGACTCCATGTTGGAGTTAGCTGGTGAGTGCCAAGGAACAGAGGAAATGGGAGGACTACGGGGACCTGGGGCTCTGGTCCTCAGAGGAGAAAGACATCTATAGGGACTGGTACAAGGAGAGGAGCAGTGACTGGGGGCCGCTAGCCATGGACTGTAGCTGGCTAGCCAACTACCTGCCACCCGTCCAGCTAGCCAACTACCTACCTAAACCCGTTCCATGGGCTAGGGTCATTGGCCGGCTGGCTAGCTAGCTACCCGTCCATTCAGTCACACAGGCGTGGTCAGTAAAGCAACTGGACATATCACATGCTCCTGTCCCGCGGGCCAGGGTGGCTAGTTGGTTAGCGGTCAATCCTATAACACCCTCAAAAACTCAACTATACAGCCTGACACAGTAATTATGGACTTCCTACCTGAACCATTTGCAACGGGTACCATGTCAGGTCAATCATCCACCATCCGACATGCCAGTTCACATGATGTCCTCCTCCAGTCTATTGACCGGGGCCTCGTACCTCACAAAAGTACCAACGGCTCCTTTCTCCACACCTGAGCCAGCGGCTCCGCCCTCATAGTCATTGCCAGTGGCCCTGCCACATTTGTGTATACTTGGCAGCATCCATTTTCACATCAATCCAGACCAACTGCTCAGTCCCCACTAAAGAGAAACACCCCCACAACATAAATGAGACTCTGTGTCCCTTTTTCAGAAGAGGCTTCTTTCTCGTCCCCCTGCCATACAGACCAGCTTTGTGAAAAGCTCGTGAGATTGTTGTCACATAAACTTCTCCTAACTTGTGCATTTCCAGATGTTTGTCCCAGAGCCCTTTTAAAAGCACCATTCCATCCATGATGTATTCTTTGCATTGCCATGCACTACTAGTCATAAACTCATCATGGAACAACCAGTTTCTTATTAAGTAGCTACCGTAATCAAAACCACTACAATTCATGTCGTATGGGGAGCAGTTAGCATGGTGTGTGTTATGGGAAGTATTTGGTTGTACTGTACCTGAGCAAGTTTATAATGGTTACACTAAGGGGCTGATCACTTATCCAAAACAGTTATTTATTGTAAATGTTATTTTCACTTTGAATACAAAGGTTATAATCTGTAAATACAGTTGGAAAAAGTTAAATTTATTTTAATTTCCACAGTGTAATGTGACAAAATATAAGGATTTTGACAGGGTATGATAATTGCCTATAAGGCACTGTAGCTTAGGATGTGGAGTATTACCTGTAACATAGCTCTGGTGGTGGAGTATTACCTGTAACATAGCTCTGGTGGTGGAGTATTACCTTTAACATAGGTCTGGTGGTGGAGTATTACCTTTAACATAGCTCTGGTGGTGGAGTATTACCTTTAACATAGCTCTGGTGGTGGAGTATTACCTTTAACATAGCTCTGGTGGTGGAGTACTACCTTTAAGGCCAGCAGCATAGAGCCCTGTATTGCCCTGCTGGTTTGCTTGTAAAGCTAAGCAAGGTTGGGCCTGGTTAGTCCCTGGATGGGAGACCAGTGCTGCTGGAAGTGGTGTTGGAGGGCCAGTAGGGGGCACTCTTCCCTCTGGTCTAAAGATCTTTCCCAACGCCCCAGGGCAGTGATGGGGACTTCTT
>JACXGM010001200.1:21685-33082 GCA_016801145.1 Umbra pygmaea
TATATAACTACTCACCTCTCCACCTGATAGCTGATGTGTGGTGAGCGTTCTGGCGCAAAATGGCTGCCGTGCATCACCCAAGTGGGTGCTACACATTGGTGGTGGATGAGGTGGGCTTTCCCCCTCACTGTGTAAAGCGCTTTGGGTTCCTTGGAAGAAAAGCGCTATATAAGTTGAATGCATTATTATTATTATTATTTAACCCATTTGTGACAGATGCTGCATGGCGAAACATTACGCCTCCCGCCGGTTACTGCATTGCGCAAATCAGAACCTCCTGCCGGCTGCTGCGCAACGCAGCATTTAGTATTTGTCATCCTTTTCATGATGCGTGCAGCATAGAATGCACTGTCATTGATTCAAATACACATGAGATGTTTCATGTTTTTTTTTATAGACGACGTAAACCACCCAAATGTACTGTGGTTCGCTGAAATCAAATAAATCATTCAGACATACACGTGCATTTGTTTTTGAGACTGGCTACGACAGGAGGATTTTGACAGCGAGGGCATGGAGTTGGAAGATAGTGAGGAGTTTGGAGGGAGATGGTAGAGGATTATCTGCCGCGCAAGGCAAAGCAGTTCACCCGCAAACCGTATTTTTACTAATGAGCTATGGGACATGTTGGTGACGGAAAATAATCAGTACACCATACATAATGAATAAACAGCATAATAAATAGTAATATAGTTATGGTGATGATTGTTGATTGTTGATAATAATAAATGCAATAATGTTAATATATAAATACAATACTGGCATGATGAATAACTAGCATAATATATAGTAATACAATACTGGCATAATAAATAAATAGCATAATAAAACCTGTGATTATTACCTTTAAAATGAATTTTATGTCATGTTTCTACGTGCTACAGACGCTTAGGTTTTGGTAGAAGTTGACAATTTAGAATTTTTACTGAAAACCTTCATGAGATAAGGATATTCATCCTAGAATAACATAGCTTTTTATAGGTGTTTTTAGCAGGCGTTTTAGGAGTAAATGGGTTAACATATCTCTGGTGGTGGAGTATTACCTTTAACATATCTCTGGTGGTGGAGTATTACCTTTAACATATCTCTGGTGATGGAGTATTACCTTTAAAATAGCTGTGGTGGTGGAGTATTACCTGTAACATAGGTCTGGTGGTGGAGTATTACCTTTAACATAGCTCTGGTGGTGGAGTATTACCTTTAACATATCTCTGGTGGTGGAGTATTACCTTTAAAATAGCTCTGGTGGTGGAGTATTACCTTTAACATAGCTCTGGTGGTCGAATATTACCTTTAACATAGCTCTGGTGGTGGAGTATTACCTTTAAAATAGCTCTGGTGGTAGAGTATTACCTTTAAAATAGCTGTTGGTAGAGTATTACCTTTAACATAGCTCTGGGGGTAGAGTATTGCCTTTAAAATAGCTCTGGGGGTAGAGTATTACCTTTAAAATAGATCTGCTGGTCGAGTATTACCATCAACATAGCTCTGGTGGTCGAATATTACCTTTAACATAGCTCTGGTGGTCGAGTATTAACTTTAACATAGCTTTGGTGGTTTAGTATTGTCTTTAGCATAACTCTGGTGGTGGAGTATTTCCTTTAGCATAGCTTTGGTGGTAAAGTCTTACCTATAACATACCTCTGGTGGTGGAGTATTACCTTTAACATACCTCTGGTAATAGAGTATTACCTTTAACATAGCTCTGGTGGTAGAGCATTACCTTTAACATAGCTCTGGTGGTAGAGCATTACCTTTAACATAGCTCTGGTGGTGGAGTATTACCTTTAACATAGCTCTGGTAATAGAGTATTACCTTTAACATAGCTCTGGTGGTACAGCAGGGTTTCCCCCAGAAAATGTGTTAGTTAAGGTGGTCGGGTTGGGTTTGTCGAGTGGGGGTGGGGTGGGGGTGCAAAACAACATTTACAAAATGCGCAAAGGTGAACTGTTTATGGCTGCGCTTTTAACATAGCGCGGTGACATTAAAATATCACTAGATGGCGCTGTTCGGACGCATCACACATCACATTTATTTTTTGGGGGCTGAGTAGCTAAGACGGCAGTCGTGTCTTGTTTAGGCGGCCACCTAAATTGTAAAGTGCTGGGGGAAACCCTGTACAGTATTACCTTTAACATAGCTCTGGTGGTAGTGTTCCTGTAGCAGGCTGCAGTAGTTGGCCAACTCTTTGTGTTTATGAGGCTGTGCCATCAAATCGGTCCAGGAGGAGGTACTGCTACGTTCCTGAGAGAGGGACCTGCAGAAATGCAAGAAGATAAACATTGGACACACACCTTAATACTGTTAGCTTCTGGATGCCCAGAAGTGGCTCTGTGGGAGAATTGTCTGAACCATTATCCTATTAATCACACATTATAACATGGTTATATTAAACAGCCTTTTAAAAGACACATCATTTCACCTGAACACCAATTAACATGTCGCATAGCTTTTTCACACACACAAGGTCTAGGATTTTACAAAAACCTTAACCACTTATAGAAATCACACAATCGTGCATTCAGGTTGCAGCTGTTAGAGTCCATAAGCTTGAGGAAAAGGGCCCCCTCCTCAAAGTTAGAGATGTAAGCATGCCTCTTAATGGAGAAAATAAGTACTGCAGAATATATACACAATATGTCAATACCACTGTATGTCTTGTGGTAATCAAGGGTCGATACATGGTAAGTCCAACACCAGTACACACATTTTAAATTCCCATATTTACAGTTGTAATCAAAACTATTCAACCCCCACTGAAAATCAGGTTTATTGTAAAAATGTACAGTCTTTCAGTTGTTTCCAATGAACAAATCAAACAAAAGCAATTGAAATAGCTCAACACAAAAAATGCTTCAAGTGGTTTCCCCAAATCCAACTGAAAATGCAAATCATTATGACTTCCCCAGTCCCAAAATTATTCACCCCCTGAATAGAATCCCTCACAACAGCACAAATATATAAAACAGGTGTTGTCTCAAGCTAACTGATGTATCTAAGCAACGGCTTCAATAGTTGCACCAGGTGTGCTTGAGCTGGAACACATGAAATACCTGAACTGGCTATGGGTTTGTTTGAGTGTCACGTTTGCCTGCGTGTGTGAAACATGGTAAAGTCAAAAGAATTGTCCAAATAGTTAAGAGATCATTGCACTTCACAAACAAGGAACATGATACAAAGAAATATGCTAAGGCACTGAATGTTCCCAGAAACACTGTTGGAAGCATAGTTTACAAGTTCAAAGTTAAGGGAACAGTGGTTAAACTACCTGGACAGTGTAGAAAAAGGAAGCTATCAAGGTCTGCAACCAGATTTTTTAAACGGCAGGTTGTGAAACAACACTGAAAAGCACAAGAAAAGTTGTCTCCAATATGCTCAAAATCATAAAAAAGCCACAGAAGATTTGGGATTCTGTTCTGTGGAGTGATGAAACAAAACTGGAACTTTTCAGCATGATGGATCAGTGGTATGTCTGGAGGAAGAAGAATGAAGCATATGCTGAAAAGATCACTCTGCCCACAGTCAATCATGTTGGTGGTTCGGTGATGCGCTGGGGCTGTTTGCATCCTCTGGCACAGGAAAACTGCTGCGTGTGGATGGCAAGATGGATTCATTGAAGTATCAGGATATCCTAGGAGTAAACATCATGCCATCTGTGAGGAAGCTAAAGCTTGGGCATCATTGAACCTTCCAACAGAGCAGTGATCCCAAGCATATACCTCAAAGTCCACCAAGGCTTGTTAACAGAAAAAGTCATGGAAGATTCTACAGGGGCCATTACAATCACCTGACTTGAACCCCATAGAAAATCTCTGGTGTAATATGAAGAAGGCTGTTGCAAACCCAAGAATATTACTGAACTAGGGGCCTTTTCTCATGAGGAATGCTGCCAGAGGCTGGTGTCTGGCTATGCATCTCATTTGCAGCAGGTCATAACAGCAAAAGAGTGCTCTATTAAGCACTAAAGATGCTTGCCATGATGCAGTTGCATAACTTTGCGACTGGAAAAGTCATTATCAGTAGCATTTGGAGTTAAATTTGGGGAAACCACTTGAATAATTTGTTGTGTTGAGCAATTTCAATTGCTTTTGTTTGATTTGTACATTGCAAACAGCTGACTGTCTGTACATTTTGAAAATAAATCTGATTTGCAATGGGGTTTGAATAATTTGATTACAATGTAACTTGACTGGGAACTTAAAAAAAGGGATATTTATTTTCAAAAAGAGCTGATTAATCAAATGCTAAAAGCATAGATGTATATAGCAGTACGCCCAAGTCATCAAATAGATTCAGCAAAAGTCAACAAACACCCCAGAAAAGCTTGATGACACCAACTCTACCGAGACCTAATTTGTGTTTCTGTTAACGTGCAGTAAGTTAGATCTCGTCATTACACAGAGCAGACATGTTGATTATTTTTACAGTTCCACCCCTTCGTATCTGACCACAGAGGAAAGTCTCTTACAGAATGCTGGCTCCAACAAACAAGAGTTTGTCTTTGTAGAGTCAAACCATGAAGTATAGTTACTGAATATCAACAAAAAAAAAAGAACAGTCTTCTCTGAAGGCAGATACCAACCCCACCATAGCAAAATAGGCCTGGAGTGAATGACAGGGTATTCTCCTTAACGTCACCCACAGGAAACACTTCCTAGAAGGAGCTAGGAAGAGACCTAAGCCCGTCTCACAGGCACTGACTCAAAACACCATCAATGAACCTTTCTGTGATACCTTGCATCTTTTCTCCTCACCACCTTTGTTTTGAGAAGGAGACAATTAGCTAAGATCCAAGGAATACAGGAACGATTGAATTGAGGCAGATCTCAATCAGACACCAGGAGGAGATGGAGAGGAAGTAAGAGAAGGTGGAAGGAAAGGATGTGGGGACGAGTTGAGCTGCACAACGAAGCAACAATAAACTAGCAGTGCTGTGCTACCTGAACTTCATCTGCTGATACATCTCCCAGGAGTCAGCATCTTGAGGTCTATTTACCACCATAGTAAAGGAAAACAATCAGAGATTCACAACGTTAGCATGGGCCTCAAGTAAAAACAATGAGTTGCTAGTTAATGTCGACTGAATGTATGTGAAGGTTAGAAATGCTTAGACTGATTAAAGTCCTGTATACAAAGAGAAATGGGTTCCACGCTCAGTACTTGGAAATTGGGATTGATTCTGTCCAATGTCCAAGAAGAATGGATTTCCAGTATTTAACGACATCAAACCTCGAACAAATGCAGCTGACGTGCTCGAACAACAGGGCAGGTGTGCACCCCATTAGGAGCCCCGGAGTGTCTGTGTGTTTGTGTTACAGGGTACCTGAAGAAGATGTCCCTTGGCTGTTTGTGGGAGTGTGGGTGGACAAGCTGGTCCTTTAGAGACTCCAGGGTACAATTGTAGACATATACGGGGCAGCGTGGATGTGGAGAGTCCCCCGAGCTCTGCTGAGACACCTGACGATGGAACATGAGGTGGAAGTCGCTCTTCTGGGGCTCTGCGAACTGCACACCCTCCCTCTCTTCCAACAAATCTGAGTGAATATGCAAGAGAGAGAGAAGAGAAAGTTAAGTGTTTACATCCGCAACAAAAGAGGAGGATACATTGACACCGCCCTGGAATTTAAACAAAACAATTGTCAAAAAAATCCAAGAATTCTACAGTACCAACCTTCGCTTTTGGAGCCATTTTCCGGTTCAAATGGGAGGCTCTCCCAGGTTTCTTGCCCCAATGTGGAGCTCTCGGATCCAGGGGACTGCAGGGGTGACCTGGGTATTACAGAACCACCACCATCGCCAGGGGAAGGCAGGGGGGACAACCGATCACCGGTCAACCCAGCATCCAGCCCATTGGAGAAACCAGAGTGAGAATCAGCCTGTGATTTGTTGCTGGTAGTCAGGGTGTCGTCCTCCATGTTCACTTGCCCTTCTGTCTCTAGTCCAGATGACATCAACATCTGGATATCTGCAGTTTAGAGACCCAACGTTGAATTCAAAGTGCTTTATTTACATACCAATATGATCAACATATATAGTATACATAAACATCTATTTATATTTTCATCATGACAACCTAATCATGTCCAGCTGCCAACTGGCTCATTCCGTCTATCTTCTTACCCATTCAATGCATGTAAAGTACTCTTGTTACTGATTGAATTCAACCAATAATGAATGCAGGCCGCTCTAGATAACAGTGTCAGCTAAATGTAAATGTTAAAGCCAACAGGGATTTTTCACAAAATATATGCAGCTATGTCCTTTTGGTACAGGCACAGAAAGACAAGTACAGACCAGAGCAGTTACCTGCAAAGGTGGCCGGGAGAAAGGTGAGTAGGACCTGTTGGGGGCTGATGTACTTGGCATAACACTTCCACTGAGGGGTGCAGCCCTCCCTCTCTATTGGGACTAGATCCTCATCCACAAGGTCTGCATTGCTGAAACTCTGACAGAAACGAGAAAGACACTGCAAATGAATGAGACAACAAACAAAAAGGGCTTCTGCCCAAGTTAAATGAAGGGTACTGGTTATTAGCTGAAGGGTACTGGTTATTAGCTGAAGGGTACTGGCTATTAGCTGAAGGGTACTGGCTATTAGCTGAAGGGTACTGGTTATTACCTGAATGGTACTGGTTATTTCCTAAAGGGTACTGGTTATTACCTAAAGGGTACTGGTTATTACCTGACATGTACTGGTTATTACCTGACGGGAACTGGTTATTACCTGACGGGTACTGGTTATTACCTGACGGGAACTGGTTATTACCTCAAGGGTACTGGTTATTACCTCAAGGGTACTGGTTATTACCTCAAGGGTACTGGTTATTACCTCAAGGGTACTGGTTATTACCTCAAGGGTACTGGTTATTACCTCAAGGGTACTGGTTATTACCTCAAGGGTACTGGTTATTACCTCAAGGGTACTGGTTATTACCTGAAGGGTACTGGTTATTACCTGAAGGGTACTGGTTATTACCTCAAGGGTACTGGTTATTACCTGAAGGGTACTGGTTATTACCTGAAGGGTACTGGTGGATCCTGTCGCTTCTTTACTGCTCCCTACAGTGTGGAATGACAAAATTGTGTCCTGTCTGTCTGGGGGTTTCAGACACTCCTCTGAGAAGGGAATAAAACAATACCAATCATTCAAGGACTTTAAAGAGGGTGACCAGTCACACGTTCAACCATCAAATGTATTTTCGGCTGAAATGTGCCACCATGCAAACCCAATCTCTACCTCTGATGGCAGACAGAGAGAAAGGTGCGACATGCCCATCTCGTTCCCTGTCCAGGATGTGCTGCATGAAGGCTACATTGTCCTGCTCGTCCAATGGGATCTCCCGGTCACTGATCTCCTGGTGTAAGCTGCTGTGGAACAGGCTTAACAGCAGCTCACTGGGACTGTAGGGGGCGCTCTGGGAAACCTCCTCAGTCTCCACTGAAATACACATACAAAACTAGTATTACACAAGAGTTCCAAATTAATATGCAAATTATATTTTACACTGATTTTCCTAAAGAGTCGATGCAAATGACAGTCTGTATCATTTTCAAGTCACCAACCATTAGGTTATCAAGACAGTATTTTTTTCACAAATAAAAAACTCAAAATGCACTGTTCAAAATTATTATGCACAACATTACATTTTATAGGTTGTTAAAAGCTATTGCAATCAAAACTCTTAACAGGGCAAGTTACATGTTAACATAGGACCACTTCTTTCACATCAACTTCACAATTCTTGCATCCATTGAACTTGTGAGTTTATGTTTGAATTTCTCTGCAGGATGTCAGAATAGCCTCCCAGAGCTGCTGTTTTGATGTGAACTGCCTCCCACTCTCATAGATCATTTGCTTGAGGATGCTCCAATAGGTTAGGTCAGGGGAGGAGGGGGGCCACACCATGAGTTTCTCTCCTTTTATGCCCATAGGAGCCAATGAAACAAAGGTATTCTTTGAAGCATGAGATGAGATCAAGATGATTTGAAAGAAAGTGGTCAGTCAGAAACTCTATATACTTTGCAAAGGTAATTTTCACACCTTCAGGGACCCTAAAGGGGCCTACCAGCTCTCTACCCATGATTCCGGCCCAAAACATGACTCCGTTACCTCCTTGCTGATGTCGCAGCTTTATTGGGACATGATGGCCATCCACCAACCATCCACTAATCCATCTAACTGGACCATTCAGGGCTGCACGACACTCATCGGTACACAAGACTGTTTGAAAATCAGTCTTCGTGTATTTCTCAGCCCACTGCTTGTGAGCATTGGTTAGGGGTGGCCAAATAGTAGGTTTATGCACAACTGCAAGCCTCTGGAGGATCCTACAACTTGAGGTTCGGCGAACTCCAGAGGCACCAGCAGCATCAAATCCCTTTTTGTTGCTTTGTAATGGCATTTTAGCAGCTGCTCTCTTATTCCGATGATTTTGTCTGGCAGTAACTTTCCTCATTATGCCTTGATCTGCACACACCCATCTGTGCTCTGAATCAGCCACAAATCTCTTCACAGTATGATGATCACGCTTAATTTTTTGTGAAATATCTAATGTTTTCATACCTTGTCCTAGGCATTGCACTATTTGATGCTTTTCCGCAGCAGAGATCCTTTTTCTTTTCCATGTTGCTTGAAAGCTGTAGCCTGATTAAAAATGTGGAACATCCTTCTCACGTAGTTTTCCTATAATTGGACTCACCTGGCAAACTACTTATCACAGGTTTCTGAAATTGAGTTCATTGATCCAAAGAGCCCGGAGACACAATACCATCAATGAGTTTGATTAAAAAACAAAATATGTAAAGTTTATGAAATTGAACTCCAATTTGCACAATAATTTGGAACGCTTTGAATAACCATTTTAAGTAAACCAAGCTTTGGACAAATTGCTCCAATGGCTAAAGAGTGTAACTAAAGTTTGGGCTTTTCCCGGAATTTGTCAGTTAGTTGGTGAAGACATTATAGCATTCACCTCTGCTGAGTGTAAGAAAGAACATCTCGATCTGTTGGCATTTGGGGAGCAGCTTGACGAGGTCAAACTGGAAGGGAACGGTGTGGATGCAGTCCTCGGAGATGGGGGATTCCCCTGGCCGAGCCCCCGTGGGTGGGTACACCTGCTCCTTGTTCTGGCACAGCTGGCTCAGGTACTCAAACGTCATAATAGTGGACATGCACATCAAATCACGAGGAAATATCTGTTGATGAAAAAAAGTTGATATTACAATCTATGAACAAGAGGGACAAGACTTCTGGCAAGGCAGGTGCATGCTTTTTTATGAAAACAACAGAGAAAACAAACACTAAATATTAAGCAAACCAAACACCGTCCCCACAGATCCAACAAGGTAAATAAATATCCAGATCTATTGTTAATATACACTCACCTGCCACTTCATTAGGTACACATTACTAGTACTGCATTGGAGCCACTTTTGCCTTCAAAACTGCCTTAATTATTTCTGGAATATACACATACATACATACATACATACATATACATACATATATGTATATATGATATATATATATATATATATATATAACTATAATTTTTATTTCAAAAGTTGCAATAAAGCAAAGGAAGTACATATTTTTTTTTTAAACGTCTGGAAGGTGGGAGTGGAGGAGCTGTGGAGGTACAGTACCCGCATGCAAGGGATGTTCTCAAGTAAAATGAACGCACCCTCAACGGGGCAGGGAACATTTCATTGGTCAACACTACAGCTGGCATTCTAGTAGTTGGGGAATTTTGATAGCATTGTAACACAAACAAACCGATAGCACAGAAAAAATCAGTGAGCAGATTTGAGCACTGAGTGCGAGGAGAAAGGATGAAGTTGAGAGCTGGAAATCTATCCAAGCAACAACATATGAGTCCAAGCAGAAGGTTTGAGCACAAGCAGAGCAAATCCAAGCGTGAGCAGTGGCTATTTGAGTGTGAGAGCAAGGGAAATTATTACAAAATCTGAACATAATATCTGTGAGAAATGCTCTCAAATTGAAATGACGCGTTCTTAAATAGATAGGAATATAACTCCATAACTCTGGAGGACATATAAATACAGTAAACCCATTGTCATGATTGTTCTAGAAACCAGTTTGAGATGATGTGAGCTTTGTGACATCGTGCGTTATCCTGCTGGAAGGAGCCATTAGAAGATTGTGGTCATAAAGGGATGGACATGGTCAGCAACAATACTGAGGCAGACTATGGCATTCAAACAATGCTCAATTTGTATCTAGGGGAACAAAGTGTACCAAAAATATATCCCGCACACCATTAGCCTGATACAAGGCAGGATGGATCCATGCTATTATGTTGTGACCAGGGAACTTTCCCAATTTTTTATTGTCCAGTTTTGATTGTAGCTTCGGTTCTTAGCTGACAGTAGTGACACCCATTGTGGTCCTCTGCTGCTGTAGCCCATCTGTTTCATGGTTCGACATGTTGTGCGTTCAGAGATGCTTTTCTACATACCTGGGTTGTAACAAGTGTTTGAGTTACTGTTGCCGTTCTATCAGCTCAAACCAGTCTGGCCATTTTCCGCTGACCTCAGCCATCAAGGCATTTACGCCCAGAGAACTGCTGCTCACTGAAAACAATTGTAAATAAATCATTCAACCCCATTGTAAATCAGGTTTATTGTAAAAATGTACAGTTTTTCATCTTTTTGCAATGAATTGGGGAAACCACACGAAGCAGTTGTTGACCAATTTCAATTGCTTTCATTTGATGTGTTCATTGCAAACAGCGGATTGTCTGTACATTTTGACTATAAACCTGACATGCAATGGTGGATGAATGATTGGATTACAACTGTATTATCTTTTCAGACCATTCTGTGTAAACCCTAATGATGGTTGTATGGGAAAATAGCAGTAGACCAGCCCATCTGGCATCAACAAACATGCCACGTTCAATGTGAATTATATTTATAACAGTGCAGCTGGTTGAAGTGAGGTGGAAGAAAAAGCAGCTTTGGTAAGTTTTAATGAAGACTCAAAACAAAAAACAAGAAGGCAGAACAGCATCTTACACGTAACAATGAATGACACTGACAACATGGCAGGTGAGTAATATATAAAAAGGTACTGATTACAAGACTGGATGTAGGGAAGTAACATATACACTGGTACTGATTTACAAGACTTGATGTAGGTGAGTAACATATACACTGGTCCGGATTACAAGACTGGATGTAGGGGAGTAACATATACACTGGTACTGATTACAAGACTGGATGTAGGGGAGTAACATATACACTGGTACTGATTACAAGACTGGATGTAGGGGAGTAACATATACACTGGTCCGGATTACAAGACTGGATGTAGGGGAGTAACATATACACTGGTACTGATTACAAGACTGGATGTAGGGGAGTAACATATACAC
>JACXGM010001200.1:33182-57828 GCA_016801145.1 Umbra pygmaea
AACATATACACTGGTCCTGATTACAAGACTGGATGTAGGGGAGTAACATATACACTGGTACTGATTTACAAGACTGGATGTAGGGGAGTAACATATACACTGGTACTGATTACAAGACTGGATGTAGGGGAGTAACATATACACTGGTCCTGATATTGGTACTGATTACAAGACTAGATGTAGGGGAAAAATAAATGTGCATATGAACAATGTCCCAAAATGTACCCCCTAAATATGCCCACGGAGGCACACAAACCCCCCAAAATTTCCCAGGAACCCCACTGCCTCTCCTGGTGGGGGGGGGGAGTAGCAGCGTAGACTGAAATGGCAGAGCGCTGCTGTATCCTGTTTCTGGGACCATTCAGGACCAAGCGTGCCCTCCATTGGCGTCTGGAGCAACCCATGCATGGCGCATACTGACCACTCCACCCAAAGAGCCCCCCCTAGCACCCATTTAAGCCACTCAGCCCGCGTGGCCCCCCAGGGGCTTGGTTTTCTGCAGAGGGATGTGGAGGTACTGCTGGTGGTGGTCAGTGGTTACCCAGCCACTCCCCATACCTGCCATCCCAGCAGAAGGGGCGTTAGCTGTGGTAGATGGCTGACCAGACCGGAGGTAGACAGGGAGCTCATTTCCCCCATCCTTCCATAGGACGGGAGCGAAGATGGTCTTGAGCTTGTCAAGAAACAGTTCGTAGCTGCCCGCCTCCCGTCCGCCCTTCTCCCAGATGGCAGCTGTTGTTTGAAGTGCCAGTGAGCAGTAAGATGGTTTCCCCACCTTGTCTCTAACAGACTGGAAATCCCAGCTAGGATGATGAATGTCCATGTTGTTAAAGAACATCTCACAGTTTGCTAGGGTCTCATTGAACTTTGTATGGAGGGACAAGCAGGGATTACCCCCTGTGCCAGGCGTGATGGTGTATCTGGGGGCTGTGGCTAGGTGAGGCACATCCAGCTGCTTCTCTGTGGTGGAGGATATGGCCGTTAGAGTTTGTGGAGATCGGCCACCAGCTGATTAATATCTACAACCGTGGCTATAACGGCGTCTGATCCAATTGGTTCCTTCCTGGTTTTGTAGATTGTTGTGTAACGGTGCAGCCGACTGAGGTGAGGCAGAAGCAAGCGCAGCATTGGTGAGTTTTTTACCACCACCATCAATTCCCAAATTTCCTATTGGCTTGAAATTTTGCATTTGCATTTGAACTGGGGTAGACGCTCCATATTCATGTGTCATCTTTAAATACTTTAACTGGTAAGGGACAGGGTGTACTGCTCCACCTTTACGTTTCGTTCATAGTCAGCGTCACGTTACTGAAACTAGCTGAAATGGAGAAGGAGATCAGTGAGAGGCGCTTGTCACTACCCTGGCCAATTTGAAAGCCTGCACTGCACTTTAGTTCATAATGGAGGATCATACTGATGGCGAGCTACAGGAGAAGGAATCCTTGTCGCCAAAAAAGTGAAAAGGGGAATAAGAAAGGCAACGTGACCAGAGGGTGAACATCTGGGTAGCCTTTCCCAGGTGGAAAGAGCTACAGTAATGAAGGAGAAAGACATTCAAAGGGATGCTGAAGTTGCCAGCTTTCTTCTTGACAGGTAAGTCAATGTTACAGTTTAAATTACAAGCTTTTGTTTTCATTGCTTGGTTGTGTAATTCATTATATGGGCAGCATAACAGTAGAAAGTGTATAGTTAAAAGCTTAACAGCCTCGTTGGTGAATAGCAGCATAGGCTATGTTTGATGGAATAAGGGTTGCATTTCATGCCCACTAGTTACCTCCATCAGTAGCCTACTTTTCATGATGGACTTAAGCCTGCCATCAAGTTGTAATGTTATTTTTGTCTCAAGGGGCATTTCCTTACTCATGCTAAGAGTACTCCTGAATGCAAACCCAGCTGTGTTGATGACAACCCCACCCGCGAATGGGGGATGGTTTGGCTATTGATTAAAGTGGAGAAGGTGCTAAAAACAAGTTTGTAAGACGTGTTGTAGCCTAGAAGTTTGATAAGAATACATTTTAGAGAATATGACTGATCTTGCATTTTTTCATAGCTTCTTGGTACATAACGGCTACCGTATTTGCAACACACATTTGAAAAAGCGAGGCGCAAGAGAGAACTATTCGTTTCAATGCAAAATACAATTTCACTGCTAGATGGGAGAAAATCCTACAGAGTGTACCTTTAGTGTATCACTTCTACCACAATCAATAGTGACTCTGTACTTCAGTAAAGGTTTTGTGGAAAGAGAATATCCTATATCAGGATTGCAAGCCTCTCCATTTAGCAAAAGATTTATTTGACCTATCCATTTAATCCTTAGAAAAATCCAAATTGAAAATTATTATTCTTTCTTGTAATAATTAGACATCAAAGGACAATGGTTTAAGATGTGTAATGACCTTGCCCCAGATGTTTGGCTAGTTCAGATCCCTTATGTTCCAGGAGAAGAATATGAGCCCTGCCCACCTCTTGTTTGAACTTTGAAGTATCAGTACTAGTATCAGTACTAGTATCAGTACTAGTATCAGTACTAGTATCAGTACTAGTATCAGTACTAGTATCAGTACTAGTATCAGTACTAGTATCAGTAGCATAACAATCAGAATCATTTTTTAACATCACTGGTGCCAGTTACAACATGTGTCCCTTTTACAGTGAAATGCTTGGTAACGAGTTCTTTCCCTATCGATGCAAATTGTTCTAATAAAACAATAACACAGGGATAGCATTTTACAAAATATACACAAATTAAAATATTACCAAAGGACTGGAATAAAGAGTAAATGGTTCCTACGGGGGTATTAGACTTTGCAGCAGGATAGCAGGGGTAACACAGTTCTCAGGAGTATGTGTAAGCCAATAAGTAACCTTATCGCTCGTGTACACAAGGAACTGTGCAAGATATTGCAGCACTAAAAAATATACATACATACATACATACATACATACATAGCCAGAGTAACGGTAGAGTTAGCTAATTAATAAGTACTGTTCCACTACTGGCAGAGTATCAAACAGCATCCCAGTAACTAAGCCAAGTGTAAATAGGTATACTGACACATAATCCCACCTCTTAGTTGCCAGCTGAAAACTGTGTATGTAAACAGACCCACGTGACTGATTGCTTTGCTGATTGTTTACTAACCGCCTGTGGTATCTGTCGGTAGGTCAGTTCCTGGAAGTGTCTGTGTTGGTCTCTGGGACTCCACACTGATCCGCTCTGAGGCTCCACCCAACACTCGGTCACCAGATTGAGCTCCGTGTCCACATCCAGGGCCTCCACCTCCGTGTCGTTGTCATCATCTGTGGAGAAGCTGCAGAGAACCGGAGATCAAGAGCACAGGACACAATGTTATTTAGCAAACAAATATGCACCAAAATGCTTACGGTTAAACGTATACATTTGAATAAATGTACTGCAACTTTTCTTATGACTATTTACATTTTTCTAGAACTGCTACAGTTGGATAATATGAGAAGATGCTTTTGGGAAAAAGTAATAAACTAATAGAAGCTGGGGTAAAATATTCCATGCAATTCAGAGTTACCTGTCCTTGGTAGAGGTTGACTGAGGAGGAAACAGAATGTACTGGACGATACATGTGTGGCTTCCTCTGTCCAGCGCCTCGGGCATCCCCTACCGACATCAACGCCATTACAATGGGATTCAGAGAGGAAATCAAGTCACATACAGCAGGAGTAGTCAACTGCTACACTAATAGGGCCAGAGCCTGCTGCTTTTCTCTTCTAACTTTTCATTATCACACCCTCTCTAAATAAGTCCCAGATTAGAAGGTTGCAATGAAAACGTGGAGTGGATCTGGCTTTGAGGGCGGGAGTTGAATGGAGCTCTACAATAATACAGTATTTGGATGTAACATTGCCTGATGAGATCATACTGTTATGCATGTGTATACTGTCTAGCCCAGGGGTGCCCACACTTTTTTGCATGATGATCTACTTTTAAAATGTTCAACTCAATGAGATCTACCAACTTAAAAATAGTTTATTTAAAAAAACACTTCAAATGCTTGTTGCTTCTAATGCATGTATCTCCATGTGGAATTCTTCATCTAGAGAAACGTTAATAAATGTTGATTGTTGATATTCCATTTTATCACTGAACTCAAAACATCTACAACACAACAGATTACAATAGCCAGTTTATGATGGTGTGACTCAACCGGAATGATACCTCTGTGGATGCCTTTGCTTTTAGGCTTGGGCGACTAAAAAGTGACTGTTGACCAGTTAATTGAGATTTCAGTTCGTTCACCTTTGTTCACCTAAGCTCGCTTCTTACAGGAAAATCGTTTTCATAGATTTTAGTAAGTGTCCGAAAATGTTTGTCAACGTTTCCTTTCTTTGGAATAGAAATAGGCTACTTGTTTGGCAGATGAAACGAATGCATTAAGAAAAGGACATTGCATGGAAATGGTAAGTTTTAGGCTTTTTGCTTGGTACCGCACTCATTTTCAAATGTTTGGAATTTATTTTACATTTCTATTTCGCAAATTAATGTCATATGTGCCACCGAATACGGAGATTAGGCCAAGCTTCACTATTTTGCGCTCTGTGCTCCGAGTCCGAAGATCTTGAAAATCGCGAGGCAGACTAAATGTTAGTTGTCATGGCAACTGAATAAACAAAAATCTTGCCTGGTCAAAATCGTTAAGTGCAAGTCAGAAAGAAACTAAATGGAGAAGTAATGATGTTGTTATATTTATTTTTATGAAAATAAAAATGTAGCAAAAGCATTTATTAAAAATGTGCGATCTACCAGCATTGTCTTTGCGATCGACTGGTAGATCGCGATCGACCTATTGGGCACCCCTGGTCTAGCCTATTATTAATCTCAAGGTTAAAAATGTCATTTAAATGACAGTTTAATGTAAACTGTAAAAGTGTGATCCAATTGGAAGGACTGTGACAGTTGTACTGCATTCAAATGGGTTTGGTACATATTTAGTGGCTCTTTGTACCCCTGTCTACCTGCACGCTAGTCTCACCTTCATTGGTAGTTCAGTCACCATGTTGACTATACCCTCTCCACTGGCAGCAAAATGAAAGCCCTCAGAGAGGCGAATCCTGGGGAAACATCAAAACACTTACAGCTCTGAATGCTCCATCATACTATAATGAGATGTGTGTCTTATAATGGTATTAAAGGTAGACGTGTAGACAACAATATAGAATGCATACATACATATACAGTAAACTCAAGAAGAATTGGTACCGCAATGTTGTTTTTGAAAAATACCATACCAATATCATAAAACTAATGTTTTGTGTCTGGGAAATTATTATGTTGAGATAAAAGTTTACGGCCTCGTTTTAAGTTATGACTCCATTTATCTTTGCTCAGTTTCATTAAGAAGGACAATGAGTGTTCACATAAAATACATAGAACAAATGCAGACACACAAACACACACACACACACACAGGTGGGACTCACTCAGACAACATGGACAGTACGTGGGCTACAGCTTGCAGAGGCACCGTAGCTCCCAGTCCGCTCTGCACGGTCCAAACCCAGCGCTGGTGGAGGAAGTAGCGTGACAGAGATGCCAGCGTGGACGAGGCTGTCCGATTGGCTGCCATGCTGAGGGGCGCCGACATGTTAGGGGGCTGGGAGAAGTTCTCCATGTTCAGAATGAACGGGGTCCGGAAATCTGATGGGAGCTTCTCGTATCTGTAGGAAGAAATTTAACACATTTGGATTTAAACATATGTTTTTATATATATATTTTTTTTAAAGAACAGTAGGAAGCATCGGCTAGGGAGAGAGGCATGTAGGGAGACACAGAGGAAGGGTACAGACGCCAGCTGAGCCGCAGCTAAAACCTCCATGGCCGAGGCACATGTGACCAGGAGTAGGTAGTTATCGTAGATTGCTACACCAACTCTGGGACCATAGCAACCATGCAGATAATGGTCTGTATTGTTGTCTTAGGAACTCACAATACAATAACGCCACATACCCAGAGGTCGCATTAACGTAGGATTCTGCGTTTATGAACAAGTTTATTTTCTTGCATTCTGAAAATGCAGGTGAATGAGATTCCATTTACATTAGCAAGTTCAAAGCATCATAGTCGAAATGTGCAAAGGTATTTAGATTGACCGCTTATGGATGCTGGTGACTGAGTGCAATGGAATTATTACAACACCAGATGGCGCTGTTCGGACGCATCACACGTCATTTTAACTAGCTGTTTCGGATGCAACACAAGTCAGATTTACTATTTTGGGACTGCGTAGTTAAGGCGGCAGACGTCTGTTGTTTAGGCGGCCGCCTAGACTGCAAAGTTCTGTGGGAAACCCTGCAATTGAGTATTACACAGCAATGACTAATCAGAAATTAGCTGTGCTTGCTGGGTAGTTTCCAAGCTCACAACAAAATGCCACTAGCCTGATTAGCAGCTTCTCCAGAGGTTTGTTGAGGACCACCACGCAGGGCCGGTCAGAGAGAGCAGGTTTTGTAGCAGGAAGTGGAGGTGACTTGGATGGAGAGGTGTGGTCCATGATCTTTCTCTTGGTCTTGGGTGTAGCCTCCTTGTTCTGGACGCGCTGAGGGAAACGAAGCCTCAGAATCTGTTCCCGCAGCTCCTCCACTATCTGGAAGAGGAGAAGGTTCAGAAAATATAGGAGGGATTGATTCCCTTTGTTAGCCTTTTCAAAGAAAGTGTCTTTCACATCCAGCCAACGGTAACAATTAACATTTACATAAAACACTGGGAAAATGTCAAAATGTAAAAATGACACATATTTCACTATTCATGTTTCCAAATTTCCATTTACATAGAGAATAAACAGCCAGGGCTACTGCTGATATAGATTAAAATATGTTTTGTTCTAAGATGGTTGTGAAGTGTTGTAGTGTAAAGTGGTGACCAGTACCTTGTTCCTGGTTTGGGCCAGGGTGCCGATAGGAAAGCCCAGCCTTAGCACCATGCAGGGGGCCTTGGAAATTAGTCGCACCAAGTAAAAGGAGCTGGGGGGCTGGTCAGGGGAACTGATAGCAGGACAGGTCGTACATTAACACCTTCATCTAATCACGTACTGTTACTCAACAAACAAGAAGCTTCCAAAACATTTTTTTATACGTTAGTAGTGGTGCAACGGATCATCATTGATCCGTGATCCGTTCGGATCAATATCTTCGGTTCGGCACACACGTGATCCGTGGATTGATTTCTGAAAAAAAAAGTTGTGCGCATGTTCAGTCCGCTCACAGCATTGTCATGGCGAGCGGAGGAACGGAGGAGCTTGAACGCCCCGCGTCATTTAAATCCCCTGTATGGGAGCATTTTGGCTTCCCTGTTAAATATAATGATGAAGTGTGTAGGCACTGTGGCACAAGAAAGCCATATGACAGTGGAAACACATCAAGCATGGCCACGCATTTGAAGCGACATCACCCCGGTGTTTCACTGACAGGAGTGAAAACGAAAGCTGCAAAACAACCGCTTATCACCGTGGCATTTAAGCAATTAATCAGACCGGGCTAAAGCCATCACTAACGCTATGGGTGTGTTGCAGACATGAGGCCATATTCGGTTGTGCAAAAGGAGGACTTTAAACACATGCTGAGAGTGTTCGAGCCACGTTACGACATCCCATCGCATACGGGACATACTAAAAGGCTTGTGAAAAAACTTAACGTGGTTTTAATGTACCTAAACAATGGTCAATCATCACCAAATTTCTCATGGCCATATCTTGTTATGAACACTTAAGTCTGTCAAAATAACTAAACCTAAATCAAATGACTATAGTAATCTCACGTTAAAGTTCTTCTTCATTGGCTCCTATGGCGAGGAAAAGGCTTAACGTGATTTAATGTACCTAAACAATGATCAATATTAACCACATTTCTCTCTTATATTGCTCATCATAACCACTGAAAATTATAAAAACAACTAAACCAAATTCAAATTATTATGGCCGCTATCTGACGTTAAGCCTTTCTGCTTCATTAAAGCCTATTGTTAGGAAAATGCTTAATGTGATTTTATGTACCTAAACAACGATCAATATTAACCACATTTCTCTCTCATATTGTTAATAAACAAAAAGCCATCTTATATTTATTTGTCTTGATTTTTTTTGCTGATCCGAAAAATTATCTGATCCATGACTCTGATCCGAGAAACGATCCGATTTGTGAGTTTTTTGATCCGTTGCACCCCTATAATTTAGGCATGTGATTGAATATGCTTCAACTGGCTTTGTCCGTCGTTTTAAGATAATATTTGGTTCACTGAGCTTTATTCCCAAGGCGAAAGTCAAGTATCTCCTAAACTACATTTCCCATGAGCCTCGATTCCTCCTTACTTGTATATGAGGTTGACATACGAGTACCCCTCCACCAGAACAAAGCTGCTCCAGTCTTTCAGTAGAGAGGTGAGGGCTGAGTGGGAGATTCGACACTGGATGGTGCTAAAACGTCCGTTGCTGCCTGCAGTGTGAAGGTGCTTGGGTGCAGGCCTTTAGAGACAGAACAGGGCACTTTAAGTGACTGTCACAATATAACATGTTTTACTCTGAAACCAATGCAAAGTTCACTATAATGACACTTAATAAAACAAATCAAAACTCAACACCAAAAAAAATTTGAAGATCTGGGAAACGTTTGTGTAGATTTAATTCAGATAAATTAGCACATAGCATTGTTAAACTTTTTCATTTAACATTAAACCTGTACATGTAACTTTTTTTTTCCAGAAATTGGTTATACTGTCCCTGTACTATACTTGTGTTCAGTAAAAATATATTGGGCCTATATATAAAAAATATTTTAAAAAATCTACATAGTGCAGCTTTAAAGCACCGATGATCTTCACTGCATACCTACAGTACCACCCTGCTGGACCATCAACTAATGTCCACCAAACTAAAACAACATGATCAGAAGCTTAGTTCATATTTAAAAGCAATGTTTTGGGGGTGTAATGTCTTTGTTTGCCTAAAAATGACTGAAGGTTCCCCTGTCCAATTTTCCTCTAACGACTGGCGGCTGTGATACTGATATATCCACAACACCTGTGAAATGTGAAAAGTTGTAAAGCATCTCTCACGTGTCGTGCTCCAGGATGAGGGCGATGCGATGCATGTGAAGCCACCTCTGCCAGACGCTGGCATCCATGGACAGAATGGGCTTCCAGTAGGAGGCAAACTGACACTGGGGGGAGTCTTTAGAACCGCTGTGCTGGAGGGACAGGACCTGGAAGAGGAGGAGCTCAGACCTAGTGCACTGTGTAGGGATTAATGTGCCATTTGGAACAGGCTGTGTTTATCTGTCCTGAGGTCAGGGTGGTCTTCAACAAAAATATTTGGACATAAAAGATGTTCAGACATTTCTGGATAGTCATTATTTACTAAATCAATACAGCGGAGGAGAGGAGGCAGAGTAGGTGCAAACTGGTTAGTAAAGCAACTAGGGACATCTCAACCCAGAACAAGGCAATACAGGAAATCAGGTCACATAACATACGGGCATGGTGGATCCAGGGGGGATGTAGAAGAGAGGAACTCCGTTCTTGGTGCTCTCTGGGATAGTGAAGTTCTCTGGTAGAGAGTTGAAGGACTGCAGATGGACCAACATCTGATCTGTCTGGTTAATACTGGAAACAGAGGGAAAACACGTTATGCTCCAAAACACAAAGGTTTCAAATGGTTTAGCTGAGTGGAACTGACAGCATTCAACATCAAGTAATAGAGTATGTTGGAATAGTATTATATAAGATGTCCATTTACATAGAGAAGTTTCCATACACTAAATACAATAATACAACGGGTTCTTCAGTGGTCCCCGTATGAGAACCGTTTTATGGTTACCAGAAGAACTATGTTTGGTTAACCTTTTGGGTCCATGTACATTTCTCTGTGGAAAGTGTTCTGTATGTACAGTGAGTGCCATTGTTCATTGGACAGTGAGCATTTATTTTGTTATTTTGGTTCTGTACTCTACCACTATGATTTTGATAGGATACAATGGCAATGAGGTTGAATATGAATGTAAAACAGTGACATACAGTATCTCACATTTTTTGTAAATATTTGATTATATCTTTTCATGTGACGAAAGTGAAGAAATTACACTTTGCTGCAATGTAAAGTAGTGAGTGTACAGCTTGTATAACAGTGTAAATTTGCTGTCCCCTCAAAAAAACTCAATACACAGCCATTAAGGTAAGTGAGTACAAGGGAAAATGTCCAAACGCAGTGAAACATTATGCAACAGACTGATATACAAGTAGAAATAATTTTGTCAGAGCCGCTAGTGGAATTTTTGTGACAAATCTCTGCGCGTTGCTTTTTTGTACTTTTGAGGCTTATGTTTTTATATTACAAAATTAATTCCAAGGTTACAAGTGTGCAAAAACATTTTTAATGCAAAACAAATTACAAATTAAAAAGACTTTTGTATAAAACTATTTTTAAATTTGAAAAACGAATTACAAATAAAAGAAATTGAACAAAACTGTTTTCAAAAGTGCAAAAAAAATTAAAAATAAAAGTTGAATGCATAAATACATTACAAAAATAAAAAACAAATTACAAGTTAATAACTTATGTCACTGTTTTACCTTCATAGTTGAAGTGCAGAATTTCAGCTTTAATTTGGGGGTATATTCATGCATCAGATTAACTGTTTAGAAATCATAGAACATTTTGTATCCCGATTGCCAGGCACCAAAAAACATTGGACCGTTCAACATAATGTAGAATAAAGTAATCATTCTTAATAATATCTGTAGTACAGGCCTGGTAGAGCATCACCAGTAAAGATACCTAGCGTCTGGTGATGTCGATGCATCACATAATTCATGGAGTCATTGCATGCAAAAGATATGCGACCAAATATTAAACAATTATTACTTTATTCTACATTATGTTGAACTGTCAAAAGTATTTTGGTTCCTGAAAATGGGTGACAATGTACAAAAGATTATGTAATTTCAGAGCGGTTCATCCGCTATATATGAATGTACCCTCATAATAGGTGTACAGAACCAAAATAACATAAAAATGGTCACTGTCCAATGAATTATGGAGCTCACTGTATATGTATGGATCTAATTGTAACCAACAAGTGTTTAAATGGAACCAAAACAGGTTCCACTATAAAGACTATAGCACAACCGATAAAGGATTTTTAAGGCCGATACCGATACAAATACAGCAAAATTCAAACTATATACAGTATACGAGGTAGTTTACTGAATGTCAGTCATCAATAGCCGCAGTTCAGCAGAGGAATTTTAAAAATATATAATAAAAAATGTAATATTAATTTATCAGCCATTATAATTGCTGATACCGATAGTTTGGAAAATGCCTAATATCGCCTGATAATATCGGCCCGCCAATATTTATTTATTTATTTTGTTTAACCTTTATTTAACCAGGTGGGCACGTTGAGAACATTTTCTCATTTGAGACGGCGACCTGGCCAAAATAAAAGCGTCGAGGTACAGAACAAGAAGTTACACATAAAATTACAAGACAAGGTGTGCACAATAAATAGTAAAAACAGAATACAGTTGCTTGGCGCTATATCGGTCGGGCTCTAATAAGGACAGTTGAATAACTATTTTTTTTTTATTTAACTGTGTACTTTTATAGACTGATGGGAAATGATTAGGACTTCTGGAATTTGGTTTAAACTGATAACAAAATAATTACATTGGTTTATATTTAAAACCACTGGAAAAGCCTGAAAATGTCCATTCATTGTAATGATAAAATTACATTATTAACATATTAGATTATATTGTATTATATCACAGTAGAATATATCAGTAATCAAAACTGAACAGGTCCTCAAGATACATTTTTTTCAAGGAAAAAAATACAAAGCCAAAGCATGTCAAATCACCTGTAAATGTGCCTTCAATGTTATGATCTTTTTTCCAGACCTGCTATTTACTCTTTGCTTAAATCTTCTGATGTTAGTTTGCCAGTCCAATTTAATCGAACAGCATTTATAAGCATAATTATGTATGAGGGTAACCTTTACTGACAGGCAGGCAAATAAAGAGAGAATTAGTCATGGACACCAGGCAATGTTAATCTGTGATGAGCAGTGTGACATGTGGCCAGTACAGATAATGTAGCCTACAATATTAGGCTGACAGTAGCTAACACAAATCACTACTTTTAATAAGGTTCAAACCACTGATATGAAAACCCAATAAGGTATATAATTTGTGTTATTAAAATTGAAAGCACCAAAAAGAGATTATTTAATATACCGGTATCCACAAAACACTTGAACAAAAAATAACTCAAATACCGGAAGCCCAAGGAATGATGTAGAATCCGTCAATTGTGTAGCCTGGAAAACTCCAGACCCAAATCCAGAGGATATTAGGGTCTGGCAGCGAGTAATGAAAATGACCCAACTCGAGGGGTGGCACCAATCATACATTTGAAAATCTCACTGTACGCAATTGGTTAACACTACGACCTATCACCAGTGGTTTATCGCTAAGCCCCTATGGCAGAGCTAACTGGTAGATAAAACTCTTGCCGTATCAGGTCGGCAAAACTGCGAAAACTTCCTTTTAAAAAAAAGGAACAATTCGAGCGCCGTCTTCTGTTCCTCTTTTAGACAAAAAGCCAAGTCTAACTCGTTCATTGTAGTGGCCAAAGCTGTTTTAAACAACTGGTGTTCATCCATAGCGATCTTACAATGTTTACTAATGACTTCGATGTCGCAGCGCTGTCGTCATCTGTTTAACACGCCTCTGGCACGCCTATATCCAATACACCGATGTGATTGGTGCAGCTCGGCTACAAGGGCATAGTTCATGAGCAGAATTACTCGGTGCCAGAGTAACTTGCTGAGCAAATTCAAATTGTGCTCTCGCTACCCTGGATTCCAGGGTAGCAATTGTGAACAACATCAATTTATTCTGCCATCAATGCCTTACTCAACATCATCAAATAGAGAGTTACATTTTTTTAAAGGCTAATTTTTTTAAAAGCTAAATGTAAAGCCGGATTTGGAGCATAAGAATTATTTGATATACAGTACAGTATATTATATTGTGTTTTCTTCACATCTGCAAATTCTGTAATTTCCACCTTAAAGCACAAACCTCTAACCCTGGCTGCTTCTCTGTGGCCAACATGTGGAGCTGAGAAAAGCAGAAGGCAAATTATAAATCCCTCACAAATGTCCAGAGTATCTATTGACCTTTGTAGTGTGTTCCAGAAGCGTCTGATGACAGCGGTGCGGTAGGGGGAGGTGATGGGTTTCCTGATGGTACAGCTGATGTCATGCAGGATGTCGTAGCTTCCCTCCATGGTCACCTCCACCCAGGTGGACCTGTTGGCAGGATCCAGTGGCCACTGAGCCACCGCCAGGTACTCTATATGCATGTTGTGTTTCCACAGCAACACCAGCTTCACCTCCAACTGGGTTCCACCTGGGGCGAAATGAAGAATGTTCACTGAAACAGCAAAAACGATTGCTGAAAAAATAGCATTTTCTGAAAGTACTATGAAACATTGCATTTGCTGAAACACTGAATTTAATTACATTCCATATTGACTGAACAATCTACAGTATGCTTAAAAAAAACCTACTCTCACTTTTAACTGCCTATTTTCAGCAAACTGAACTTGTGTTAATATTTGTATAAACATAAAAAGATACAACAACTAGGACATGGACTGAACAAGTTCCACAGACATTTGACTAACAGAAATGGAATAATGTGTCCCTGAACAAAGTGGGTTGAAATCAAAAGTAACAGTCAGTGTTTCTTGTGGCCACCAGCTGCATTAAGTACTGCAGTGCATCTTCTCCTCATGGACTGCACCAGATTTGCCAGTTCTTGCTGTGAGATGTTCCACCAAGGCACCTGCAAGTTCCCTGACATTTCTGGGAAAAATGGCGATAGCCCTCACTGTCCAATCCAACAAATCGCAGAGGTGCTCAATGGGATTGAGATATTGGCTCTTCGCTGGCAATGGCAGAACATTTACATTCCTGTATCAGCCTATTGCAGACAGTCTGAGCACAGATGGAGGGTTTGTGAATTCCTGTCGTAACTCCAGCAATTGTATTTGCCATCCTGTCCCTGTCCCCCAGGTGTCTTGTTCTGATGTACCGATCCTGTGCAGGTGTCGTTACATGTGGTCTGGCACTGCGAAGACGACCTGTTGGACTTCCTGTCTCCTTGTAGTGCTGTCTTATGCGTATCTCAGTATAGACATTGCAATTTATTGCCCTGGCCACATCTGCAGTGCTCATGCCTCCTTGTAGCATGCCTAAAGCACGTTCATACAGATGAGCAGGGACCCTGGGCATCTATCTATTGGTGATTTTCAGAGCTGTAGGAAGGTCTTTAATGCCCTACATTTTCATAAGTGTGGCCTTAATTGCAGTTAGTGTCTCAACAACCATTCCACAGGTGCGTGTTCATCAACTGTCAGCTTGGCTAAAGACGGCCCAACAGCGCCCTCGCGTGGGAGGCCAGTGCCCAGGTATGCGTAATTACACCAGCTGGGCTTACTAATGGGGTTCTTTTCTGTGTCTCTATTTAAGGTGACTTTATGGGGCGGATGCTCTCAAATGCACTGGAGAGAAGAGAGAGAGTTGGCAAGAGAGAAGCCAGATTAACTTTCCTCGAGTGTGGACAGATATAGAAAGGGCGATACAGATATTCCTGAAGAAGTTCGGTAACACAATCGACGGGTAGATGTACCAATGCTCTCTCTCTCCCTGGCCACAGTAGGACGTCAATCAGAGGACTCTTGTTAGCCTGAGCATGAACTGCCTTTGTTGTTTTGTTTAGCCATGTTATATGTACAGTCAGTGCCAGTCCAAGGACTTTAAATTATACACTGTTAGTTATTCCGTTGGCCACCTGTGAGTGGGACACCTGTGTTGAACATTTACTCTAATAACAACACCCAATAATACAAACAACTAAGCTGTATTACTGTCTCCTTATCATTTATCCTGTCCAGTGTGGGTGTACTTGCAACACAATTACAATATATTGCCGGTCATTGTGGGTGACTCCATGATGGGTTTAGAACAGGGGTGCCCACACTTTTTTGCATGATGATTAACTTTTAAAATGTTCAACTCAATGAGATCTACCAACTTAAAAATAGTTTATTTTAAAAAAACACACTTCAAATGCTTGTTGCTTCTACTGCATGTATCTCTATGTGGAATTCTTCATCTAGAGAAACGTTAATAAATGTTGATTGTTGATATTCCATTTTAACACTGAACTCAAAACATCTACAACACAACAGATTAAAATAGACAGTTTATGATGACACCAAACACAACCAGAATGATACCTCTGTGGATGCCTTTGCTTTTAGGCTTGGGTGACTAAAAAGTGACTGTTGACCAGTTAATTGAGATTTCATTTCGTTCACCTTTGTTCACCTAAGCTCGCTTCATATAGGAAAATCGTTTTCATAGATTTTATTAAGTGTCCGAAAATGTTTGTCAACGTTTCCTTTCTTTGGAATAGAAATAGGCTACTTGTTTGGCAGATGAAACGAATGCATTAAGAAAAGGACATCGCATGGAAATGGTAAGTTTTAGGCTTTTTGCTTGGTAACGCACTCATTTTCAAATGTTTGGAATATATTATACATTTGTATTTTGCAAATTAATGTCATATGTGCTACCGAATACGGAGATAAGGCCAAGCTTCACTATTTTGCGCTCTGTGCTCCGAGTCCGAAGATCTTGGAAATCGGAGGCAGACTAAACGTTAGTTGTCATGGCAACTGAATAAACAAAAATATTGCCTGGTCAAAATCTATTCGTTAAGTGCAAGTCAGAAAGAAACTAAATGGAGAAGTAATGATGTTGTTATAATTATTTTTATGGAGAAAAAAAATGTAGCAAAAGCATTTATTACAAATGTGCGATCTACCAGCATTTTCTTTGCGATCGACTGGTAGATCGCGATCGACCTATTGGGCACCCATGGTTTAGAATGACCAAACATAATTTTTCCAGATTTTCCTCCCTTCCCAATTCCCTCTCTAATCCTGCGTTCTCGGCAGCTCCGCAACTCCTTGTACAGATCTGTGGGATGACGAGGGGCGCATCCAAACATATGTCGCCCGAGCCGCCATTTCTTTTCACAACGTTCACCCAACATGGAATCCTTTAGTCGGATCATGCACGGGATGATTATGTTCACCAACTATACTTCTGCGAATGAATTTACAGGTACCCGATCTGAACACAAGGGGTCGCTCGAGAGCGATGTGGCAGGATAGGTAATTTGTCTTATCTAACCCAATTCCCGGGCAGTGCTATGCCAGTTTTGTGCGGCCTTATGCAGGAGGCCCAGGGGAAGGTCAGAGAACCCATAGTCAGGCTTGAACCCATGAACATCATGACATAGACTGTCCTGCAATGCAGCAACTTAGCCCACTACACCACGCGGACCCTAGAATGACCATACGATGGTTATTAGGGGTTGGATATTACGCCTTTAGGACTAAGGTTATGCAGGCTTTTCTTATATGTGTGGTGTGAATGCTAGACAGTGACCATTTTAAAATGATGACTAATGTTAGTGACCAGTGTGTTTAATGTACCTTTATTGAGGTTGATCTCCCTGATGGTGTACCCTTCTCTTAATCGGACCGACACCACACTGACCAGGTGTGCATGCACTTCCTTCTCCGCGTGCTTCTTCCGCTTCATCACCAAGGCAGGGTTCCCACTGGGGGAAACCAGGTGTTCATTACACAGCTTGTGCTGTGACACTGTCAAGACAAATGCCAACATGTATTATACTCATTCATTTATTCATTCATTCGTTCAGTGTTACATAAATGCCAACAAAAAGGTCCAAATGGGTAAATCAAGTTCAATTGTTTTCTCAGACCTAATGTAAAACATAGTGAAAAAGTATGACTATGAAACATGTTCCTTCTGGTTCAGTTCATGGACTATGGCGCTCATAACCCAGTGTTGTGGGTTTGATTCCTAACTAGTGCAACAACTTCTGCTAAACGATCATCGTAAAAACATGTAGTGAAAGTACTATTAACATCATCATGAGTTTTCACTTCCCCGTGTTGTAATGTCTATTGGCTCCACCAAAGCACTTTTCTACCAAAATAGAAATATTACTTTTATCAGTGTCCTCAAAAAGCATGTGAATCAGGTTCCCATTTCATGGTGTCTAGCATAATGTATGTACACTCATATGCAAACATTTAGGCACCCCTGACAATTTCCATGATTTTAATTAAATAATAATTGGATGTTTGGATCAGCAATTTCATTTTGATCTATCAAATAACAGAAGGACAGTAATATTTCAGTAGTGAAATGAGTTTCAAAAAGAAACCTGCCTAATATGCATCAAAACAAAATTAGACAGGTGCATAGATTTGGGCACCTTTGTCATTTTGTTGATTTGAATACCTGTAACTACCTAGCAATGATTAATTGGAACACACAATTGGTTTGGTGAGCTCATTAAGCCTTGAACTTCATAGACAGGTGCATCCAATCATATGAAAATGTATTTAAGGTGGCCAATTGAAAGTTGTTGTTCTCTTTGACTCTCTTCTGAAGAGTTGCAACATGGGGGCCTCATAACAACTCTAAAATGACCTGAAAACAAAGATTATTCAACATTATGGTTTAGGGGAATGCAAAAAAAATGTGGCTGTGTGGCCAGTGCCGGGAATCTTGTTAAAGTTGAGGTTCACATGGACTCCACCCAATATCAGCAGATATTTGAGAATAATGTAGAGGAATCCGTAACAAAGTTAAGGTTACGACAGGGCTGGCTAATTCAACAAGACAACAACCCAAAACACTGCTTAAAATCTACTCTGTCATTTATGAAGAGGAACAAGTACAATGTTCCGAAATGGCCATCCCAGTCTCCAGACCAATATCATTGAAAATCTGTGGGGTGATTTGAAGCGGGCTGTCCATGCTTGGCAACCATCAAACCTAACTGAACTGGAGATGTTTTGTAAGGAGGAATGGTCCAAAATACCTTTCTGTAATGACTGTCTGGATCCAGAATCCAGACACTCATTACAGGCTATAGGAAGCATCTAGAGGCTGTTATTTCTGCTAAAGGAGGCTCAACTAAATATTGATGTGATTTTTCTTTTGGGGTGCCCAAATGTATGCACCTGTCTAATTTTGTTTTGCTGCATATTGCACATTTTCTGTTCATCCAATGAAGCTAATGAATGATGAAAAATCATGGAAATTGTCAGGGGTGCCTCAACTTTTGCATACGACTGTATGTCACACCCCGCAATAAAAGCCTGTAGCTACTTTCCTAATCCTCTCTTACCGTCAAACTGCTCAATATAGTGACAGACTTTGGCCATGGAAAAGTGTGTCTACAAAACATCATGATTCACACGGATAATGACAGTCTGTGGAAACGACAAGAGGCACACTGAAAACACTGTGTTTGGGCTGGCACCGAGAGACCAGGGAGAAGTCTCATTAAGAACACAATGTAGAAAAGATCTGCTTTCTGCCCAAACACACGCTTTTGTTGACCAGGGGACCCAGCAGACAATGATTGCTCGACACATCGATTAGCAGAGCCAGTATGTACGGTAGTTGATAATCACTGATCGTGAAGTGGCAGCGTTGCACATAAATATTAAAATAGCAAATGAAAAACATTTGTCACAACATCGAGACTGGTTTAATAATATAATTGATGTTAATGGTATTTATAATTGTATAATGTGCTGGGTAATAATAATAATTTTATTATATAATTGTAATAACTATAAATGTAAAGACACAATGTTCAACATATGTTGTTCTTGTTTCTGTTTTGCTGATTATAAAGGTGGGTAAAATTTGTTCATCATAGCAAACATGGGAAGCCTTTGTAACTTTACTGTGAAAAACAACTCTGGTTTGAAAGTCCTAGACTGCAGGTAATGAATACATATATGAATAATCTAGCTACCAGTTAATATCACAGGTGTTAGTAAACACAGGCTAAAACATGTATTAATATGTTTCCATTAATAGTCAATAACTTGAGATAACTTGACAACCATACAAACATGTTGGATAGGTCTAGTTTAAGGCAGGTATTGTTTCTACTCCGATGTTAACCAGAATAGAAATTACTAGTTAACTGCCAGTAAAGAAAAGATTCAGAAAGCTAGTATCAACAGTATTCTTTGGCCAGCGTGTTCAGCGTGCGCTTTTTTCCTTGAAGAGTGAACAACTCTAAATGTATCAAGCGATATCTCTAAAATTTTGACTGGCCCAGAGTGCACTCTGACAGCCGAGGTTCAGACGCACAACAACAAATAAGATGTCGTGTTGCACAACAGCCGAATAAAGACTGAGCATTCACATCGACAACAGCAGAGGAGCAACTGAGACTGATTCCATGGCAACAACAGCTATTTACAATGCCATGATAAAACCTAGAAACAAAGTCCCCCCTTGTAGCAAGACGTTGTAGCAAATGAGTTCATGCAATAAATCAAGTAGCAACAAGGTGAACTTTGTGACTTCTCAGATAAACGGGCTTGCTTTGGCAAGGAAAATACCTAGCTCTCTGCTTGGGTGAACAGCATTAGTCACTGAAATGTTAACAGGCTGGCCCCAACTTAACCTGATAAAATCTTTTTTAAGCATGCACATCTTTTTTTGTCATGCACTACATTTACGCCAATTATAATTTTTTGGAATACTATCAACTGGGGCTTCTAGCGCAGGGCTGCAACACTATTATTATTTTTAAAAATTATTAAAAACTTTGTTGGAAAGAAACGCGCAGGACTGTAAAGCCACGACAGTAGCGGTCAGCGTGAAAGGGTTAACGCTCTTCCTCACCGCAGTAGTAATCCGGGTTCATCGATTCGCTGGTCTTAAGGAACGAGTAGGTAAGGAAGGCCTTGTGGTAAGTGTTCATATCCTGACTGGACAGCTCAGGCTCAGGGCAGCTGGACATGTACGAACCAAAGGTGGCCAGGGAGATGAACTTCATCAGCTCCACGTTCGGGATGTACCCGAAACTGCAGTCGTAGGAGTAGGCCCCGCCCACCTAGGAACACACAGGGACAATGTCAGAATGCACACGAGCATATTGAGAAGCAACTTTGATTACAAACATAGTGACTAGAGTATTGGGTGTAGGTTGTCTTGAACTTGGCCTGATGGTACATGAATGAAGGAACAGGCGATGGTTCCACTCCGGAGCTGGTTCAGCAGTGTCTCACAGACGGCCACGTCAGGCACACTGGTCACCCCGTCTGTGATGATGATTACGCCTGGGGAGTTGACAGGAACACTTCAATAATCAATCGTAAATTAATTACGCCATGCTCCTAATCAATTACTCAGTAATTGCCCCTTCGAGCCCCTGAACCCTGCATCACTGTGAGACCGGGTTCAAACCAGGCTCTGAGATTAGCCCAGAGGTACCACAAAGGGCGGTGCCGTTAGCCAGCACAGTACGGGTTTAGTATTACGTTGGCGTGCCTTGGCTCGGGGCCATCTAGGGACACCTTGCGGCATCTTGGGCACCTATGAGTTCCGTGAAGGAAGACGTTTGGAGACTGGGTTATTTCCGCTGCTTGATTATCTGGTGTAGATGGTCTGGTCAAGTGACCAGTGTGGTAAGAACCAAAACTGCATCAGATGTGCTTCAAAAGGCTCTAGTTTTTGGAATGGTGGCTGCAAAAAACATTATCCTCACAGAATGGAATTCACGCATTTAAGGGTGTGGTGCTCGTCAAGACTATCTCCTGAACTCCAAACTGAATGTCAGAATGGGAAAGAAAGGTGATTCAAGCAATTTTGAGCGTGACATGGTTGTTGGTGTCAGACGGGCCGGTCTGAGTATTTCACAATCTGCTCAGTTACTGGGATTTTCACGCACAACCATTTCTAGGGTTTACAAAGAATGGTGTGAAAAGGGAAAAACATCCAGTATGCGGCAGACCTGTGGGCGAAAATGCCTTGTTGATGCTAGAGGTCAGAGGAGAATGGGCAGACTGCTTCAAGCTGATAGAAGGGCAACTTTGACTGAAATAACCACTCATTACAACCGTGGTATGCATCAAAGCATTTGTGAAGCCACAACATGCACAACAATGAGGCGGATGGGCTACAACAGCAGAAGACCCCACCGGGTACCACTCATCTCCACTACAAATTTGAAAAAGAGGCTACAATTTGCAAGAGCACACCAAAATTGGACATTTGAAGACTGGAAAAATGTTGCCTGGTCTGATGAGTCTCGATCAATAGAGCATCTTTGGGATGTGGTGGAACGGGAGCTTCGTGCCCTGGATGTGCATCCCACAAATCTCCATCAACTGCAAGATGCTATCCTATTAATATGGGCCAACATTTTTTAAAGAATGCTTTCAGCACCTTGTTGAATCAATGCCACGTAGAATTAAGGCAGTTCTGAAGGCGAAAGGGGGCCAAACACAGTATTAGTATGGTGTTCCTAATAATCCTTTAGGTGAGTGTATTTGTACAGATGGTTCTACATTCCACACACACCGAGACAAAACACACTGAAAAACACGAGCCAACTCACCTGCGCTAGAGTTAGGAGGCAGCAGCTGTAGTGCCAGCACGCCCTGTCGAACCATGCTGACAAGCCCTACGTCTGCAGTCACCATGGAAACCCGGTGTTTCCTCACAGGAACTTCCTCAATACTGATATCATTGCCATTCCCGGAGCACGACATTTGTCCATCAGGCTATGAAAGACAAATTCAATAATTATCAACATACTAATATTTTAAACCTATTCTTATGTTAGACATACACTAATTTAATAAAATACTGAAATAACCATGTGTCCTGTTGCCTGGTCGTGTTGCTGTTGAAGGTGGTCATTTTGCTGTTGAAGGACCTCTGCAGTGTTGTTCTCCACTGACCGAAGCTGCAAGTAAACCTGGTGTAGGAACTGATCCAGATCTGTACGGTCCAGCTGACAACCCTGCACCAACACCTACACCAGAGCACAGACACCAGTCTTTCTTAGAACAGTGACAGTGTGGAGGGTCTACTAGTTTCCATGAGTGACACATTTAACCACCAACACATGCCTGTGACGATTAAGAATAGAGACAGTTTCGTTATCATCTTTGTCTCCAACCATCCTGTATACTTGCCCCAGCAAATGCTGATTTAATATCCTGTTTTTTTTGTCATAAGGGCAATGTCATATTGATATGAAAGTCTGATCACCTGGTGTGTATTAAGCCCAATGATGGAGGAGTAAGCCAGGATAGTGACAAAGATTTCCGGCTGGAACACAAGATCTGTGCCGGGAACTTTGAAGGGTCGGACTAACCCAGCCAGGCATCGTGACAAGGCGTGGAAAACCTCATCAAATATCATCTCCCCCGTGCTGTCGTCCTGTGAATAGGAGTCAGATAAAACTTGTTAAACCTAACTCATCAAACCATGCTATTAGTGGTCTACCAGAATAGCCATGGCATAAAAGTGTGAAACATAATTACATTAAAGCAAAAAGTGTGTGGAAACCCCTACTAATGGTGGATGAAGGATAATATTCTGGGCCTGTTTTTCTGGGTTTTATTTGAACTGAAACGGCAATTGCAAGTCAGGCCTTCTCGTCAAACATCAGTGCCTGACCTCACAAATATTATTTTAACTGAATGGGCACAAATTCCCAAAGCCACTCTCCAAAATCCTTTGAAAAGCCTTCCCAAAAGACTGACAGTGGTTTTAGCTGCAAATGGGGGGCCAACTCTTCATAAATGCCCATGGTTTTGGAATGGGATGTCCAACAAGCTCATACGGGTGTGATTGTTAGGTGTCCACATACTTCTGGCTATATAGTGTAACACATGACTGTTATAAGTGTTTCTTCTTCCTGCCAAAGATGTCCTTGAATGTCTGAAAAATAGTCTGTGTGGCTTTAAAGGTCTGCCAGGCCAAATCTGTAATGTGCCATTTTCTTTGCTTATTTTCTGAGAACTCAGAATATTATTTCGGCCTCAGTGCTTAATAGACCGACCGACCTCCCAGCTATTTGATCCTGAATTGCATTTAGAAGCCTAGGTTAACCTGTTACAGAAGACTATTTACTCACCACAATCCCAGTGGAGGGGCTGAGGTCCAGCTCGATGATGAAGCGGTACCTGCGGGCCAGGAAGGAGACGCGCGTGGAGGGTACCAGCAAGCAGGGCAGGGGGCAGGGAGGGGATTCGGGCTGCCACCCCTTCGGCAGAATGCTGAGTAGGTCCAGCTCATTGTCAGAGTTCTGCTACACAAGAAAAGACAACAACAATCAGCATCAAGCAGAGGAAATACAGTCACTTCACATCTCAAATAAATAGGTGAAGCCAGTTCAGAACAGACAGGAAACCTGAGTCAGGCATTGGCTCAGTGATGCATCAGCTGACATACAGAACGCGCCTATCACAGTCTGAGAATTTCCCTAACTTATATCACTTAGTGTACTCTGTGTTTTGTTGAATGCTGGTCACCTTAGCATGCAGTTACTCCCCACCAATCACCACTGCCTCTACCGGCTTGGTTCTGTGTCTTGATACTTTCAGCTGGGTGCTTTGGTCACGTGGACCTTGTTCATTGCTTATACATATTGTCATTTAGAATTGTACTTACCTATGTATGTTGTTAATAGTAGCGCCTATTTATGGACATGCTCGTGAACTGGAGTTAGCCCAAAGGCACAGAACCTAATATCATGACATCAGTTGATAAATGGTTCTAACTGTTAAAACCAACTCATGGCGTTTTCTGTTTGAATGCACTATATCCATCATTACACGGTAATAACCATCAAAATGTCCTCTGGGCTCTGTGGGCTGGTCACAGTTCTGTTCATTCTGTTTTGCCAATGTGGAGCCATTGGCAGAACCGAAGATCCAGGACCAAAAGTGTATCCAGTAACATTTATGGATTGTACCGTTACATCTCCCCAGAACTGTCTTCTTCATACATTTCTTAGGTACCGTTTCATCTTTTTGGTATGTGTGGCTAAAACCAACCAGAGAATTACATGGCAATTCAGAGGATGGTGAGAAGGGCGGGGTTTGTCATTTAGTCCACACTTCCTGTTATCTAAGACCAGGCAATGTCAGAAGAAGACCCTAAAAATAGTGAATGACTCCAACTAGCCAAGCCACAGACTATCATGTATACTATCACATGGCAGGCATGGCATGCCCGACCAGGGCCTCAAGTCTAACTGACAGGACTTTCCATGGCCTTTACCCCTGTCTCCCTGTCTGCAGTATCATGTCATAACGACTATATACACAACCACATTACTAATCACACCAACATAAGGATTCAGAAAAAAACATGAACACATGTACTGTACATACTGTATACTGACACAGTGCAAACACACACACTTCTTACTCATCAATTCTGTTGCTATAACTAGGTTATTTTATTTCAGCTGGGTACAACTAGTGATGGGCGCTCGACACTCAAGTGTCGAAACTGTCTCGATGTTTTTCGACACTCACTGCATCGGAACAACGTATCGAGACGTGTTTCAAAAACACTGCTGGTCACATGACAAAGTGTCGTCGAAACACTTTGTCATGTGACATTGAACGATACCTGTGTCGCACTTGTCAAAAACACTGACGTATCGGGT
>JACXGM010001201.1:0-16335 GCA_016801145.1 Umbra pygmaea
TTTGTACTTTTGTACTTTTACTTTTGATACTTTTGAGTACATTTTAACACCAGATAAATACTTTTGATACTTAAGTACATTTAAGATGAGCTACTTTAAGACTTTTACTTAAGTAGTTTTCTTATGGGTGACTTTTACTTTTACTAAAGTCACTTTTAAGATCGATATCTGTACTTTTACTTAAGTATGGAATTCAAATACTTTTTACACCACTGATAGGTGGGTTTTCCCATACAGCTCAGTTGTTCTTTAAAGGAGTATGCTAATAATAATAACTTTATTTTTATATAGCACCTTTTAAGCAGCTCCTCAAGGGGCTTTACATAAAAGAACATACAAATTTAAAATACAACACACACAAAGAAAAAATCAAAAAAAGCTAACCTAAAAAAAAAGTTTTTAAATAAGATTGAAAAAGAATTAGTGTATGTGCATCTCTGATATTTGGGGGAAGTGCATTCCATAGTCTAGGAGCATAGGAAGAGAAAGCCCTGTCCCCCACAGTGCACAACCGAGTCTGTGGGACTGTCAACAGACCAGCTTGTGAGGAGCATAAGTTATGCTTTGGTGTGTATGAAATTAAAAGCGCAGACAGATCCTGAGGGGCCAAACCATGCAGTGCCTTATATGTGAGCATAAGGATTTTAAAATCAACTTGGAACTTGACCGGGAGCCAGTGCAAAGACTTTTAAATAATTGTAATATGCTAATTTCTCCTGACTCCAGTCAGGATCCTAACAGCTGAATTTTGTACACATTGAAGTTTTTTAAGTGTGTTTTTAGGAGCCTTAGCAAGAAGTCCTTTGTAATAGTCAATGCATCAGCATGGGAGATCCGGAGGCCCCCTCTACTGGTGCGTCCGGGATCCGCCGCTCGGTGTCACCCGTCTACTGAAGCCACCGCTCCACTTCCACTCCACTAAATACACACAGCTGGGGCTACTTGCCAATTAAGGCTTACCCTTATAAATATCTGTTCCTGGCATTGGGTTTGTGGGTTAATGTTCAATTGTCAGTGTTGTGTGCTGTTTCGTTACTTATTCAAGTTCTCATATATTGTTACCGTTACATTGGGGAGTATAGTTTATATTGTACCAGCATTCTGCTGTGTTATTTTGCACTGGCTGCATTTTTTGCTTGTGACAGCGTCCAAATAAAAGAAGTGGACTGTCCTCCTGCGTGTGGCTCTGTCTCCTCATTTTCCACTCGTGACAATGTGGGAACAGACCAAGGTATTAATAAGCCTTTCAGCCACAAAGAGGGATAACATAGAGCAAAGTCTGGCAATATTTCTGAGATGAAAATATGAGCTCTTAAGAGTAAACCACACATGAGAGTCAAAGGACAGACAAGAATCAAATATAACTCTCAAGTTTTTTTTCAGAGCCATTTAAGCTTAAAATTTGTGAGCCAAGGTGTCAATGAGCAAGACCTCTGTCTTAGGACACAAAATATTTTGGGACATCCATATTATTATCTCAGAAATAAAATATGTTAAAAAAGAAATGTCAACATTTTGACCAGGAATAGATTGAATTTAAATTTGAGTGTCATCTGCATAGAAGTGGTAAATAAGCCCAAGTGATCTTAAAAGCAATCCGAGTGGAGATATGTAAATGCTAAAAAGTAAAGGGCCTAAAATCGAACCTTGAGGAACACCTGTACGAACCGAGCCGATCTCAGACCTGAAACCACTCATACAGACAAACTGTTATACAAGTGCATAAATATCACAGTGGGCAGTGATATAGGGCGCTGTCATGACCCATGGTCATATTCTGATGATGTGTTTATGTCCTCTGCTTCTCTATGTTGTGTCTTGTTCAGGTGTTCCTGATTCCGGTTCGTTCTCTCCCATTTCAATAAGTGAACACACCTTGCAATCATCCAAACCTGCTCCATCCAATTATCCCACATTTCCTTTAGTTTAAAACTAGTGTTCTCTGCCCTCTGGGTGGTCTCTCTTCCACTCTCTCTCTCTGCACTACTGTCTCTCTCTGCACTTAGTACAGGAGATTTGGAAGACCTAAACTTTGACACTTTGGTATGGTATTTACATATTTAGCAATTTAGACATTAGACTTTAGGCATTCAGTTACATAATGAAGCATAGTAGAGAGTCTGTCCATATTCAAATGGGTATGTATTTAATGTGTAATCCCCTTTTTAGACGTTTATGATTAGCACTCAGTACTCAATACCCTTTAGTTGTTCATTCTCTTTGTGTTTGTTCAACATGTTTTTCTCTGGGGGAATGGGATTACACCTAGGGAGTGCATTTAGGCAAAACACCCTTGGGCTTACATCTTACCCATAGGCTCTGTATCTTTATGCAGAGTAGGTTATAACCTGAGCGGGTCACCTCCTGTATGTTTTTGGTTTGTGAGCTAACCTTCATTAGTTTCTTTGATTTGGCTCTGCTCAGCCCCTTTTTTATCTTCGTTTTACAATAAACCCTAATTTCTTTAAGACAGTATTACGGTGTCTGTCTCCTTGTTTACTGTTTTGGTGTAATTTCCTTACCCTAAGTGGTACTGCACAATACAAGTGTATATTATGGTCCCCACCCTAGAGGGTGTTCATAATAGGGGCACTGGCAACAAAGTAGATGGCGTGGTAATTGACTACATGTAAATTCTAAACCTGGAATTTCATTAAATGACTGAAGTCTGTTCCCTTACATACAATACAGTACAATTATATTTAATACCAATCACATAACTAGAACAATATATGAACATATCGTAGACATCACAACAGCAAATTAATAAAGCTGTCCCCATGACATAAATACAAAAATATTGACAAAAATATTCTGCTTTCCTAATTAAATTGATAATTGAATTCCATTACACAATGATTTATTTGTTTTCTTTGCCCTGTATGTAGTGTAAAGACCTTGACTAAACAAAGCTAACTTTTTGGCATTGTATTAATTATATGCAACAGGCTTACAGGGGAACTAGAAACAGTGGTTTACGAAGGAGGGTGTAGTGGGAAATTGTCAGTTAAAGTTTTCAGATTGAGCAAATGACTCTTGCTCTGCCAATTTTTTGTGGTAGCCATATAGGCTACTGAAGGCCACATTTGAAACCAGGGTCCATCAGACACTTAGCAAATATTGCAGAAGTAATTGGAAATTAGATTAGCAGTCTATAATCAAACAATGACAGCAACCAGTGCTTGCATTTACCGGTAGTTTTCCTGCCACTAAACGTACACCCTAATGTTTTAGCATTTGTTGCAAAAATACCATTTATTAATAAAACCAAAATCATGTCCATAGACTGCTAAGGAAACCGATTTGTAATTTATTTATTCTATAAAACACAATGTTTAAAGGCTCAGAAATTAAGAATTATGCATATTGCTTCTGGTCATTCTGCTTATAAATACAACGGTGACACCCATGTGGGGCATTCAACTATTGGTCTACTAAGCCGTCTCTTAGGACCGGCAATGAGAACGGGCCAGAGTTGAAGAGTACACATGCCTCCTGTAGCCTTATTTAGTTTGGAACGTCATGTGGTAGGTCTGGAGCTCTCAGCTGCTTTTCTTGGGAATGTCCAAGAATAGAGTGAAAAGAAGAGGAGGAGGGGTTAAGGTAAGGAGAGCGAGCGAGAGAGAGACCTAGGTTGAAGGCCTCAGAGCCAGCTGGTTCTGTCTATCAAGACCAGATTACACACTTGGAGTAACAGAGGAGACATTCATGTTCCCAAGAAGGGAGGCAGAGAGAAGATACTGAAAGAGTGAAGAAGGGATGAGAGCACGGGATGAGAGTGGAGGGGATAAGAGAAGAGTTGATGATAGAGGAAGGGATGAAAGAGGGGACATAAGAGGAAGGGATGAGAGGAGGGGATGAGAGAGGAGAGTATGTGTCATCATCCTGACGTGACTGAAAATAGATTGCAACTAGATTTAGAGTGAATGATAAAGGGCCAGTCAGGCAGGTGTATTCCACTTCAAGTAGTTAAAATGCTGTGATGACAGATCACTCTATTGGCATTACTAAAACCAGAACCTTAGCGTCCCTAACCATAATACAGTAGTATAGTGCATACTGGTAGAAACTAAAATACTTCATACAGTATTTTATGAAGTAGAATGGATTCCAAATCAAACACAGATGTGTGAAAGCAATTAATGCATGGCATAAAGCCAGTGTTAAACCAACTAATATGAGGATCTAATTCAGAAAGATGCACACTGCGTTTCAGTTGACCCATATCAGATCACCACACTGGTGTAGCCTCTGAAATTGCATACAGATGTAATGGTTATTTTCTGTCACTTTCTATCATGTACTTTACATTCTGGGGTAGTTGTTATGGTAACATCAGGTGCATCAATAAAAGTTCCTTTCAGAGCAAAACAATGTGATCTAAACATCCAGACTAAGATGGAATATGGAGTGTGACGTGAACGCACCCCTGCCCACTATATCAGCATTGCTCCAGTGCACCCACAAAGAAGGTTTGCAGGTCCAGGAAGCTTCCAGGGCCAGGCAGCAGGTCCAGCCCCGCCCCTGCATACCTGCTTCCCATCTGAGCCTTGTCAGGGGACACATAAAGAGGCTCAAGGAGAACAGGCAGGGGCCAGAGTGGTAATTACCAGCGTAGAGAATGGACTGGGAGAACAGGAGACGACTAGGAGAAGGAGGGCGGAGAGGCCACCAAAGAGACGACCACCTAAACGCATCATTCCTAATCACCTCCCAGTGGCCGCTCTGGAGAGGATGCTGCCTCCACCTCACAGCGGTGTGTTTGAGTCAGATTTATTCCGCACCTCCTCCCCTCAGATTTCTCTCTTTGTTAATAAAATGCCCTCCATGGCCTTGAACACATCATCTGTGTCCATTCCCTTTGTCTCCCCCACTTACAGGAGAAGAAGAATTGTATCCGGATTTAAATCTAAAACAGTCAGACATGTTTTTTAGGTCAGGATCATGATGTCATCTACTCTCACCATGTGGTATTCTTATGTTTCACCAGGTTCAATACCTGGAAAACACCTTTTGTACCAGAACTGGATGTTCTGCTCCACCCCCTACATCCGGGTTCTCCCCTTCCACCTAAGCAAAACAGTCCTTAACCTAACACCACATCTCCCTTTCTTGAGACCAAAGGGTGGACTACCTTTGTCTTGACAGCACCTTAAAGGAACACTCCAGACCCCTAAACAGCTGAAAATCATTGTGCCGGTCATGTTTCCAACACTACATTCACAAAAGAAACCTCAGCACATTCCCAAGTTGGCCACCGTAAATTGCACAAAACATTTCGCTTATGTCACTGCAACATTTTTTTAAATATATCTAGATGCGTTTGTTTAAATACCTGACATTTATATGTCCAGTTTTCTTCTTCTATCGACTTGATTCAAAGATCGACTTGCATTAAAAACTAACATTTTGTATTTTTATTGTATTTTCAAATTTGCCTAGACAGCTTGTTCAGCTTCACCATTGTTCCGTTGGAACTTTGGACTGCTGGTCACATGACTGCACCCATAATCTGAAGCTAACACAGCAAAGATGTGGTAAGAAAACTGTGTTCCATTATTGGACACAAGCATCTCAGGAACCCCATGGCAGGCAAAGGCAGACTTCATGTACTGTAATAATGTTACTAATAATAATACATTTTACTTATATAGTGTGTACAAGCGGCCAAAATGGATTTTCTCAGGAAGGTGGCTGGCGTCTCCCTTAGGCGCCTCCCGAAGGAGGTGTTCCAGGCACGCCCAGCTGGGAGGAGGTCTCAGGGCATGCCCAGGACTAGGTGAAGATATTATATCTTGGGCGTAACATGCACTAAACCAATGAGCGCATCAGCTCACATTCCCTTTAAGAGCAGGCGCGCTTGTTCCATGGCGGATTGCTATTGTTTTAACTTTTTTACAAAATGTAAATAAAGAAATGTCACAAGATGTTTTGGGCACACTCTCACTGAATCACGAGGTTATGAATGCATGGAAATAATTTTGCAATGCCGTCTAACATTAGAGCGAGATTACTTTGCTTGCCTCAATCTTCTGTCAAATAAGCTCTCCTCTCCCGTTTTGCTGCTGGGGCATTTGGGTTAAGTGGCAAGCAATGGCACATGTAGTTCAACATCACGTCTCCTTAAGTCCTCTAATATTTCCTCATTTATGTCATCAATACATCCATGATTCATGGACATGTTGTGTAAAAAACAAGCCACAAAGAATGCTGCGACTTGGGTAGTGTAAAGTGCCTCCTGTCCTATCCAAACACCTGATGCGCATTTTCAGTGTGCCGAATGTTCGTTCAATTAGGCTACACATTCTGTTTGTGTGTGTTTTCGATTAAACAGCATTTCAGGTACTGTTGCTAACATCAAATGGTGTCATCCTCAGCCATGTATTTAATGGATAGCGTTGTCCCCTTCACTGCCACCCATCCAAGGGGGGATTCCCATAAAAAATGGTAGAGTTTGCCATAAATGAGTCGTGGCATGAGCCAGGGTAATTTGCAAAGACATGGGTGATTTTACAATTAGTATTGCAAATTACTTATATGATGATTAAATGGGTTCCCTTGCAGTTGATGTATATCAGTGCGAATTATTCATTCTGAGTAAATCATTCATTTGGGTAAATGTGTACACTAGATATATGCCTATTTTTTCAAATCTTCAGACACCACAATGATTTCCCTTGTGTGTAATATTTTTCCTTCTAATTATGTATTCCAATAATGGGAACTGCTGCATTTGTGTAGATAAGAGGAGAAAAGTGTATGTGCTTTGTGCACACGCTATATTATGGTCAAGCATGCGCCCTTAAAATAGCATCTGAATAACATGCCACTGACTTTAAATCAGTTTTTTCCTGGTCAGTCACAGAATTGTTTTCGGGAACTGCAAGATAGCACCAAGGAACCTTTGCGCCTGAACACGCCTCTTCTTTTTGCTGAACCGCCCAACGAACGCAAGTTCATTCCCTAATTTACCAACGTGCGTCTGTGGAGGGAAAAGTCCCATATGCGTCGGGTCAAAAAAAAAGTCAGTTGTGCTGGGTGTAAGATAGGGCCCTGTGTGTTGAGACAGCAAATTAAAAATGTTATACAAGTTAAACACTCACTACTTTACATTGTGGCAAAGTGTCATTTCTTCAGTGTTGTCACATGAAAAGTTATAATCAGGGTTCAAAAATAGCACCATTTACCAGCCAAATGCTGGTAAAATATACAGGTGGCTGGTGGATTTGCTTCACTCATCAGCCAAAAATACAATAGTAATCTATTTGAACATTCACTAGCCATTTTGAACCTCGTTATAATCATATATTTATAAAAATGTGAGGGGTGTACTCACTATTGTGAGATACTGTATCTTGCTGCAAGACCAGTTTTAGAGCTGTGTGAAGATTCCTCAAAACATACATATGTTTCATTGCTGTTTTACTGTCCTTCTTCAGTGTCTCACAGTGTACCCCTAACACATCCAGTGGCACTCTGCCTGGGCCAACTATGGGTCTGCTGGCTATCTTCAGTTTGTGAATATCAGCATTGGGATACATGTCACAGTATTTCTCTTCTGGATTTACAGTTACATCGGCTCGAGGGTCGATTTTAAACTTCACAATATGGTTCTGAATCCATAGATCTGTGAACAATGGGTCATCTCCTACCCCTTTTTGACCAAAGAAAGAACTGGAAAAGTTTGGTTGCGGTGCCTATTTTGAACCAATTCTTTGTGTTTCAAAAGCCAAAGAACCAGCTCTCGGCCAGGAAAACTGGTTCAAGAGCGGCACCAACTCTTTGCTGGTCTAGAACCATTCATTTACCAAGTCTTGCTTACGTCAGGGGCTAGGGCGGGGTTATTGTGACCAACAACACAATGGAAAGGTTGTGACCATCACTGTTAAAAACTAGAAAGATAGTAGAATGATAGTACAAAGATTGAAGAAAGATTCTTCTGATCCCAATATAGGATCGCAAAGCCAGGAGAAACATTTGCAGAAACACAGTGTAGTCCACCATTGTAGTTGCTATGCTTGAAGTTGGTGCTAGCGTTTCTGGACAAGCTAAGACATATGGCGACGTACACAGTGACATAACAACGTTGTTCTCTGGGCTTTCTAGTATGTGAAAAAACATACAGGTCCTGAGAAGGTTTGCAAGTTGAACCAACTGTGAACCAGCACCAGTTCAGAACCAGAGCCAGCTTTGTTCCAAACGAGGTATACTTCTTGAATTAAATAGTTGTCGAGCTGCATTTTCTGACAATCAAACGTCTTTCAGTCCAATAACCAATCTATCCCAAATGAGGTCATCATGAAGCAGTCCATAATTGCCAGCGTGTGATGCAAGGAACTGTCTTTTCATCCTTTGACAGCTAAAAAGGTATGGCATGAACTCCAACATACTCACCAACTCACCTACAGGTGCACTTTTGAATGTACTCAGTCCACAAAAAAAACAGGACAGCTTGGGACAGCTTCTTTCTAGGCTGCAAGGCTGTTGAAGGTCTGTGCAATCACACAGACACCTTCACATACTCAGACACGTTTATAGTCTATATTTCATACTCTGGATGGGATTCGAGCCTGACTATAAGTTCCCTGGCTTTCCCCAGACCTCCAGCAAATTGTCATAGCGCTGCTTGGGATTTGGGGTAGATAAGTCGAATTATGTACACATTACAAGGTTGCCAATATCGTGGTAAAAATATAGTGTGTGTGTGTGTGTGTATATGTGTGTGTGTGTGTGTGTGTGTGTGTTTGTGGCCTTGTTTTTCTATGGTTGTGGGGCCCTGAGATTTTGCAGATTGCCCCACAACCATACATAACCCTGACAAAAAGATGTAACATTAGACATTCTGGGGACAAATTGTACCATGTGGGGATGTCCCCTTGAGGGGAAATGCGATTTATGGCTATGGGGTTAAGTTTAGAGAAAAACTTAGCATAGGGTTAGAATCTGACTATTAGGTTTAGGAATGACCGATTAGGATTAGGGTTAGGCATTATTCCAGGGTTAAATTTAGGCACTAATGTTAGGCAGTGTTGGGTAAAGTTCCTTTTACGATTACTTTTCAGTTACTTGTTGAGTTCACAAGTTTTGGGAAGTCCCTAATTAAGACAAAATGATCAGGTTATTGGAGTTCATATCTTACTGGTGACCATGAATGATATTTTCTTTACTCTTTCTATTTGTTTTATAGGTCACTGTTAAGTTATGAACTCCATTTACCTGATCATTTTGTCTTAATTAGGGACTTCCCAAAACTTGTGAACTCAACAAGTAACTGAAAAGTAATCGTAAAAGTAACTTTACCCAACACTGATGTTAGGTTACTAAGGATAAGGTTAGGGTAATGGTATGGATAGGGTTAAGGTTAGGGTAAAGGTTACCGATAGGGCTAGGAAATAGGGAAAATGGTTTTCTAGGTTAAAATAAATTTTCAGGGCCCCACAAATATAGAAAAACGATTGTGTGTGTGTGTGTGTGTGTGTGTGTGTGCAGGGACATCACTAGATATTTATGATTAGGGGGTCTAAGACTCTAATAGGGGGATCTAGGGGCATGCTCCTCCATGGGTTTATTAATGGCCACAATATAAGTCATTCAATAAACATTGAGTGAAACCCTGAGCCTGAAGCCAACTTCAGTCTTGCTAAATCACTCAGTGCATGAGCATGTTAGGGCTATGTACGGTAATCAAAAACAGCCCAATTTTACCTGAAAACTTAAATATCTTCCAGTTTCTTAGATGATAACTAACCTCCATCAGACCAGCACCCTCAGCCCAAAACAAAAGCAAGTTATTGTTTTTGTTATTCTGTCATTTTCACTTCCTGCTTCCTGTCAGTAATGTTTTAGTAAAACAAAAATAGAGTAGCTGAAAAAGGATCGATTTTGAGACCCGATATCCCCGGTTCTATGAGCCCACTTAGACAATCCACCACTCAATATTTGCAGCGGAATCCCCTCTTTCAAATGATACCAATCACTTGCTTCCAGTCCAGGAGATAAACACTCTCAATGGTCAATTGACTTTAATAATGTACATTTCTTTTTTGGGGGGCTAAAAACTATTTAGCGGGGCTAAAGCCCCACTAAAATAGCCCTAGCAATGTCACTGTGTGTATGTGCATGTGAGTGCCAATGAAACTCAAGCACTTGAAGGATTACTATGAGAGAAACATGATCAGGCATGGAAGGCAAGTGAGTGATTCTGATAAGTGGGAGATTAGTGGCAGACAAGGTCATTTCTTGTGATAGGCTGGACAGGAAGGTGAAAGTGTGTCATTCTGTCTGTGAGCAGGACAGTTAACTCTAATTGCTCCCATGTCATTGCAGCAAAAATAAAAATTGGTTCCAGTCAACTTGTCTGGTTAAATAATGAAAAAATAAAATAAAACATTAAAGTCATATATATTGGATTTGATTATCATTCTGCAATAAATATTTTATTGTTTGTTGCCAGCTATTGTTTTGTTTTAATATCCTGGCTTACATTGTTTCTGATCTATCAATTAATGAGAGATGGACACATGATTTGATGGTCACACAGTGTGGAGAAGAATTTCAACTTCACCTGTCTGAAGTTACACATGTCACATATCCAAGAATATGAGGATAGTGAAGAGTGCAGACAGATAAGAAGACATGTTACCATACGGCGCAGTTGGTCGGCCCACAGATATGTGAGACATGTTGCAAATCTTTTACCCTCATGTCCTGCGCACCCGGCATTCAACACCAGTGTGTGTGTTTGTGCGCGGTTATTTGTGTGGGATGAGACAAGTTGTGGCTCTGCTGTTAGATGCTCGTTTGAACGGTTGCCATAATAAAGGTCAATGCAACTTCTCCACTTGTCCTTCAGCTAAATATGGAGGAAGCTTAAGGGTGGGGCGATGGGTGACTGAGCTGGAGGCTGTGTAGATTATTATGACAGCAATGAGGCGATTGGTGGATATTAGTCCAGGCGAAAGGATCCTTGCCCAATCCTGATCATTTTCAAACAAAGAGTATTTAGATGAGGGGTACTTATCGGGTAGTCATGTAGTACTTTGTCTATCAACTGTGCATCAGAAAGACACTTCACTGGACTTCCATCTGTAGCTCTGTTCTGTCTTTTGGAGCTTTGCCATCATGGTAAGAATGAATCAGTTGGAGAACCCAAGAGGCCATAGGATTGCTTTGTGCACTCAACTTTTTCAACAATGCCGTTGGAGTTGTACAATATATGCAGATTTAATTTCCTTGGTGGTGATGTTCTTATGGGAGTGGAATTACTGAAGATGGAGATTACTTGTTGATTTGAAACTAGATAGTTGCCTACAGACAGCAGTGGCAACTGTTTGAATAATGGATTTACAGGATTCTTGTTTATAAACATTGGTGAGGTCGCTTTGGCTTTTATGGAAGCAAAAATTAGTTTTCTGGTTCTAAGCCAGGCAGAACAATATATACTGTGTGTGCATTTAAATTCACATTGTCATAGTTTACTGTCTGGAATTGCTTTTGTCAAGGCCACCACGGTAACCTAAGTAACTGAGACAGTGCTGCTGGCTAAATGACAATGTGATTTAAATGTTGAACCAGTGTTCGGGAAGACTGCTGTGATATGGCTCTCTGTGGTTGACTATTAACTCCCCCTTGAGGTGTAAATCTCTGTCACATATTTGGTGTTGAATTTATGTGATGAGGTACTAAAAACATATAGAAATCTATCCTCTTTCATGACAACAATGCTTTTGGGGGGACTTTTTTCTACAAACATTGCTGGTAGCTGGCGCATTATCAGTAGCTTTCGCAATAGTATGGAAACTATATAAACTAAAATTGTTATTACATAACACACAGTAGCATTTATCTAGGTGAGATCTCTAAATGTTGATTTCTATGGTGGGAAGAATAATGAGGAAAAAAACAGCAAATCTCATGATGCTCCACCAGGAGTTTAATGGCCACAAAATGTTCACTCTACCTCACCCTTAGCCTGTTCTTTTGGATGACCCTTCAATATAAGTCTATACATTTGATAAAACAACATTGAGTCTACTTCAGTCTTGCTAATCAATCAGTGCATGAGCATGTTAGGGCTATGTCATCAATAACAGCCCAATTTGTCCTGAAACCTTAAACAACTTCCAGTATCTTTCTAGTTGATCACTAACCTCCATCAGACCAACTCCATCAGCCCTGTCAGCCTGCAGCTTCTTTCTTTCATTATTGCCTGTTTTGAGAAGTTCATGTTATTACAGTAAACTCACATTTATAATAATGCAAGGCTTAATGAATGGTGAATCCATTAAAATTTTGTCTGTCTGAACTAGTAAAATTTGTTTCTCACCTGACTGGCCTTCGGCAGAGCTACCAGCACCACCTCTCGAAAATTAGTTATATCCTTTGCTAGCTACAGGTTTAGGAATTGAGGGATGTAGAATAGCATTATTATCATCACTAATGTTATGGTTTCACAAAAATGAATGTTTTAGAAACAATCATTTTTTTTCTTTGAGATTACCTATGCTCTCACTGCCAGTGGAGTTTCTTTGCGTCAAAGTAAGTTAGACCTTAAATTAGCGAAAATTAGCTAAAGTTAGTTAACAAGCAAATAACATAAATGTGCAAGAAGTAATGTAATCAAACCGTGTTTGATTAAAGTACCTACAAATATGGATAAATAAATAGTACTCCCACAAACAACACAGACCTGACATCAACATAACACGACAACTAAAATCAATAACACAAGGGCATAAATCCACACATAATTGAACTAGTGGATGCAGACATAGAGGGCCCCCATGCCCGCGAGGTCGGGCAGCTGGAGCGAGAGACTGTGCAAGGTTGGTGGGCCAACCACGGGGACGTGGCGCAGGGCAATCCGCGTGCTCACAGTAAAAGGACTGGATTAGATCAGGGTCATGGATATCCAAGACAGGGTCCCAGGAGCATTCTTCTGGGCCGTAACCTTCCCAATCCACCAGGTTCTGCAATCGTCCCCTAAACTGACAAGAATCCAACAGGTCCCGGACCGTGTAGGCAGGTTCTCCTCTGATATCCAATGGAGGTGGGGGATGAGAATGGGCGACAGGCGGGTGCAGCAGACTGTAGAAGACAGGCTTGAGCAACGAGACATGGAATGTGAGATGAATGTGGTACTGCCGAGGCAACTGGAGACAGTAAGTGACAGGATTGATCCTGTGAGTAATTTTAAAGGGGCCGATGTACCTGGACTGGAGCTTCCTGCTAGGAAGGCATAGTCAAAGGTTCTGAGTCGACAACCAGACACGTTGTTCTGGGTAGAACTTAGGCGTGGGTCAGTGACAACGGTCAGCGAACCTCTTCTGGGTCAGAGATGCACACTCCAGATTTTGGTTAGCTGTCTCTCGGACCCGTTCACTGAGTGCAACCCAGTCAAACCGCTGGCCCCAGGTACCCTTGAACACATTGAGAGGGGTTAAGTAATATGAGTGAACCAGGGAATTCTGTGCATACTCTGCCCATGGTAAAAAGTGACTCCAGTCCGCAGGATTCTTGGCACATTTTTGCCTTAAATACCTTCCCAGTTCCTGGTTCAAGCGTCCGGTCTGTCCATTCATCTCCAGGTGGTACCCCAATGACAGACTAACCGGTAATTTCCACCAACTGCGGAACGGCTGCGGATCTGCTCCGGAATGGCCGGTGCACAGGTTTCCATTAAAGTCAATGTGTGTATTTTCACTGACTGCGGAACGGTTGCGTTCTGACTCCGTCCCAGTTCTGGCGATCCGCAGCCCTCCGGAGCAGATACGCAGAGTTTCTATTTCTGCCGGATGCCGGAGAGATCCGCAGCAATTCAGCTCAGTATATATGCTGTTATATCGCACGATCATACGTGAATTTGCGAGAGTCCTCATGTCAGTCACTGTCAGCCGTTCCGCAACAAATACGGACATGGTGGGTATTGAATGACGGCGGAGCACGGAGCCGACACGCAGCGGAGCCGATCTGCAGCCGTTCCGCAGTTGGTGGAAATTCCGGGTTAGGGTGACTCCCAGGTGGGTACAGAATGCCCTCCAGACTCTGGACACAAATTGTGGACAACGGTCTGAAACAATGTCTTCTGGGATACCATAGAGGTGGAAGACCTGTTGAAAGAGGCACTCTGCCATTTCCATGGCGTTAGGGAGGCATGGCAAGTGGATGCGTCTACACATCTTGAAAAAACGGTGTATAGTGACTAGGATAGTGTTTTTTCCTGAGGAGGCTGGTAGGTCAGTAAGGAATCTACTGCAATATGAGACCATGGTCTATTAGGCGTGGGTAGTGGTTGAATCTTATCCGCTGGAAGTTGTCGGGCATCTTGGCTTGTGCATAAATGGGGCAAGACAGAACATAGTCCTGCACATCTTCATGCAGCGTGGCTTACCAGTACGTCTGGTGTTTACTGGAGATTATTTTGGTGGTTTTGGTGATACCAGTATGCCCGAATTCCTGTGAAGTGTGGCCGCATTGGAGCAGCTGTGGTCTCACTATTGCAGGGAAAATATTTTTTCCAGCCGGAGTGTCTGGTGGAGCTGGGTCATTTTGAAGAGCCTCATCAAGAAGGGTCTGAATCTCCCACTAAATTGGAGCCACAATACAGAAAGCAGGCACAATAGGCTCAGGATCATTGGGAGTAGATGGTAAATCGAATTGCCTTGACAGAGCGTCAGCTTTCAAATTATTTTTCCCGGGCTGATAAGTTACTGCAAAGTTACTGGAAACTGGAAACGATTAAAGAAAAACAACCATCAGGCTTGTCTGGGATTTAAACTTTAGTATTCTAGATTACGAAGGGCTGTTAGTACTAGAAAGGGGTGTTGAGCTCCCTCCAGTCTTCCATGGCTAGCTTGATGGCTAGCAGTTCCCTGTTCCCAATGTCATAGTTATGTTCTGATAACGTGAGTTTTCGGGAAAAGAAAGCCCTGGTGGAGTTTTGCCAGGGACCCATGTCTCTGGAATATGACTGCTCCCATACCTATCTCAGATGCGTCTACCTCTATTACAAAAGGGAGCGATGGGTCTGGCTGATGGAGGATAGGCGCTGAGGTGAATGCTTCCTTTAATCGATGAAACGCTGCATGGGCGGTGTTGGACCAAAACAACTGTTTTTTTTTACTGGTCATAGCTGTGAGAGGAGCATAGTAGATTATGTAGAGATGATAGTAGATTGCAAATTCAAGGAAACACTGTAGCAAGGAAACACTGTTTAATGGTTCTCGGTTTAGGCCACTACGCACCGCAGTAACCTTGTTCTGGTCCATGTGGACACCTCCAGGTGTCAGTACAAATCCTAGGAACGTGAGGGTGCAAACATGGAATTCACTCTTCTCCGCTTTTACATAGTGATGGTTTTGGCGCAATCGGTGAAGTACCGAGTAAATTAAGATGTCATCAATATAAACTAGGACGAAGCGGTCGATGAGGTCGTGGAAGATGGTGTTCATAAACTATTGAAAAACAACTGGGGCATTGGGAAATCTATTGGACATAACCAGGTATTCGTAGTGACCTCAGGGTGTGATGAAGGCTGTTTTCCATTCATCCCTATCACAGATTTGAATTAATACTGCAGAGATCAAGCTTTCTATAGATCTGTGCCCTCACTACTTGCTCCAAAAAGGCTGGTAGTGACATAATTGAGCGCACGCAGTGGCAGCTGCTAGTCTTTTAAAGAGGGGAAGCTAATTTTTGTACTACATTATAGAAATTGTCAATTTATTTATATGTAAATTCTGCCCTACGTTCCTTTTCAAGAAAATGCTCTGTGACCCTATCGTACCAACTAGGTGTATTTTCCAGTGACTTGACCAGTGTCCTCTCAATGGCCAGCAGAGCTAGGCTGCTTAAACGGCCTTGGCCCATTGTCTTACGGGTGTAGGACTTGAGCCGCTTTAAAAAGGAGAAGCTCCTTTCTACACCTGCAGATGTAGCTCCAATTGTTGCCACTAATGAGAACAGTTTATAAAGCTGAGGCATTGCACTGTCCAACTCCATGGGCCCTATTTTAACGATCTAAAACCTAAGTATGAAACGCAAAACGCAAGTGACATTGTGGGCAGGTCCCAGGCACTGTTGCTATTATGCCGGCGGGATAAATGACACTTGCGCCCGACGCAAATCTATAATGGGTAAGTCTGAAGTAGCTACTGTCACACTGGTGTTGAATGTGTAGAGGAGAGGAATGGAGACCAAAGCAGGGAGGAGTGTTCGTGATGTTTAATGAACATGGAAGACATAGAAAACACTTGTGTGGGAACACTGACCTTCATTTATTCACAGTATAGCGGCTGCACTTCGATGATTTCTTTTTTTGTTATCTTTTTTTTTTTT
>JACXGM010001201.1:16435-38589 GCA_016801145.1 Umbra pygmaea
TTTTTATTATTGCCCCCTACACTCCACACCCATCCCAACCCTTACCTAACCGTGACCAAATGTTGAGACCAATTACCTGTGCCATTTTAATATTATCTCTAGCTTATACATTTTGTGTTATTTACAATATTTACAAATCTTGTGCGTTTTACATATTCCAGTTTCACTTGCTCCACACCTCATCCACACCCAACACCGTTCATCTATCTTTTAACCAAAGCCATATTGGGTTACTATTTGCCATATAAATTTCTACTCTACTGTGATGCTTCACATAATTATAAAACCTTTCTATTCTCAATGACTCCACCAATTTGGAATTAAAGATAAATATTTTTGCCAAAATAATTATCAAATTATTAATTGTATAACTTCGATGATTTCTTAGCTACGATGCTCTACGCGGCATCGGACACAATACTAAGAAACAAGAGTGTATGCTTGCTCATGCTACCCTTATATATACTAGGGGTGCAACGGATCAAAAAACTCACGGATCGGATCTTTTCTCATATCAAAGTCACGGATCGGATCATTTTTCGGATCAGCAAAATAAAAAATAATAAATAATTGGAATTTGGGTTAGATGTTTTTATAATTTTCAGTGGTTTTGATGAGCAACATGAGAGAGAAAGGTGGTTAATATTGATTGTTGTTTAGGTACATTAAATCACGTTAAGCCTTTTCCTTGCCATAGAAGCCAATGAAGAAGAAAACTTTAACGTGAGATTACTTCTATAATCGTTGGATTTTGGTTTAGTTATTTTGACAGGCTTAAGTGTTCATAACAAGATATGGCCATGAGAAATTTGGTGATGATTGACCATTGTTTAGGTACATTAAAACCATGTTAAGCTTTTTCACATTAAGCGCTTTAGTATGTCCCGTATGCAATGGGATGTCGTAACATGGCTCAAACACTTTCAGCATGTGTTCAAAGTCGTCCTTTTGCACAACCGAATATGGCCTCATGTCTAGTGATGTACGAATCACGAACGATTGGTTCTTTTTGAACTAATCTTTTTAGTAAACTGGGTGTACTGAATCACTGCTTTAAAAGATTAGTTCAATTAATGAATCACTTCTGCAAGACAAAATTATGCAGATGTAACCTACGGGTGAAATCCGATTCTGTCCGAATCAAAAACTTTTGTAACTTAGTAGATGTCATCACCATGAACTTGTCTTCATAATCTTTGTCATAAAGGCTTTACTGTTGCGGATTTGAAAGGACTATGAGTACTGAATCTTGTGTTGCGAGAGTGTGCAAACTCTCTCAACACAGCTATGTTATTGGCTGTTCTTCACACCCTTTATTATAAAAATATGTTCATCTAAGCATACTTAACGAGAATACAACGTGTCATTCATTAATCTTTTTTATTTCCCTTAAAAAGTACATGTGAATATTTTCAAAGTGTATAACTCAAGTCTATATTAACGCCACACGAGACAGAAGTGTGTGCATGCATACATGCAGCCAGTTGAAAACTTCAAGATGAGTGATTGGCAACAAAGGAGCAATATTTGGACCGTTTTCACCTAGATAAATCAAAATACTGCCAAGTGCACTTGCAAAATAAATTTGTCAACCCGTAGAGGATCAACAGCAAATCTCCACAGACATTTATATTTTTGTGTTCATAGCTTGAAAAATTAAACGAGTGCACTGCTTTCACAGTAAATAATTAGGTCACATCATGGGCACAAAATGGAATTAAGCAGTTCGACAGAGAGATCAATTAAACGAATCAGTGATTCGAATGATTAAAATAGTTTAAATGAACTGTACTGAATGATTCAGTTCACTTTAGTGATTCAGAATCCCCATCACTACTCAAGTCTGAACCTATAAACACACCGATAGCGTTTGTGATGGCTTTAGCCCGGTCTGATTAATTGCTTAAATGCAACGGTGATAAGCGGTTGTATTGCAGCTTTCTATTTCACTCCTGTCAGTGAAACACCGGGGTGATGTCACTTCAAATGCGTGGCCATGCTTGATGTGTTTTCACTTTCATATGTCTTTCTTGTGCCACACTGTCACGTTTTTTTCCACTAACCTCTTTCCTTCATCATTATTTTTAACAGGGAAGCCAAAATGCTCCCATAAAGGGGATTTAAATGACGCAGGGCATTCAAGCTCCTCCGTTCCTCCGCTCGCCATGACCATGCTGTGAGCGGACTGAACATGCGCACAACTTTTTTTTTCAGAAATCAATCCGCGGATCACGTGTGTGCCGAACCGAAGATATTGATCCGAACGGATCACGGATCAATGACGATCCGTTGCACCACTAATATATACACCCTGTACAACACATTACGAGGTGAAGGCTCAATTAAGAATGTACATATCAACAAATGTCCATCAGCATCCCAACACACAGATGTACAAATATTCCCTACGTCTCTCCCCTCTCCCGACAGGGGATAAACTCTTAATAATGTGCACTGACCATCCAGAACACCAGGACTAAATAAGCATCTTGATTACTCATTATACACTGGTGTTGGTATTTACACAGTGCACCCTTAATGCGCAATGAGTAACCAAGCGTCCACCAATCCCAGTGCCCAGAGGTCGGCGCATAAACGAAACACATACAGTAACACAGAAATAATACAACATACATAAAACACATAGTCCATCACCATAAGCTAAACTGCCATGACAGCCCTGTCAGTCCTGGCCATCATGACAGCTACATTAGTCATAGGTGTGGTTTAGGTGTAACATGCAATAAACCAATCAGAGCGTCATACAGCAACTGGTGTCATTAGCCATGTCTTTAACAGATAGCTGTTTTCCCCTTCACAGCCACCCATCCAAGGGGGGATTCCCCTCAAAATGGCAGGAATGGCAGAGTTTGCCAGCATAAATGAGTCATGGCTTGAGCCACGGTAAAATAAAATAATGCATGGGTGATTTTACTATTAGCATCGCAAATGACTTGTATGTTGATTGAATGGGTTGAATGCATGATGTGCACACGCTACATTATGGCCAGGCATGCATCCTTAAAATAGCATCTGAATAACACGCCACATATTTTTAACTAGGTTTTTCCTGGTCTGTGGCGGAATTATTTTCACAAAATAGCACCAGGGAACGTAAGATTTAAAAAATATATATTTTGCATGTTTGTGTGCTGCTGCACTTCCCTGTGTGTGTAACAAGCATAGTGTGCACACGCTGTGCATTATCCTAGCTGCATTTGACTAATTTGCTGTTAAAATAACAATGTCATGCTGCGCTATTGACTTTAGACCAGGTTTTTGTTGGTCAATGGCACGATCACTTTCCCATGCCTCAAGATAGCAATACACCTAGAATTATCCTGAACACACCTCCCTGTAAGACCAGCATGCTCATGGGCACAAAGATGGGTGCAGGTGCATTTGCTATTTAAATGACGTGGGCGCTGGATGGGAAATTGACAACTTTATCGGTGTTAAACTAGCAAAGACACTTGCATTCCGGCTTTGTGCTACATTGCGCCGGGTGTAAGATAGGGCCACATGTCTTTAAGGAATGCCGAGGAATCACACAGCTTTTCCCTGTTACCCTGCCATTCCTGATCTGAACACACCAATCAACAGGGTTACAGAACCAACCGGGTAACAATGAATAGAGATATCCCAGAAACAAACAGACCCCAAACAAACAACAACAACAAAAAGGCAAAAACAACCATAACAAACACATACCAAAAAAGATAAAATTATAAGAGCAATAAAACATAAGGATTTACCCCCAGACCTCACAATGACTAAAAGGGTGGGAATTTAACTAAAACAATACAGTGCAAAATAGGAATGATACGGGCGTTGGTGTAAAAAGTCAATTGTGCCGGGTGGAAGATAGGGCCCAAACACTTAAGAGGAGACTTGGTTTAGCTGGTGATAATGATAATTAGTGCAACACAAGACAGGTGTGAGATAAAGTCCCAATACATGTGATGAATAAATGAAATTAAATGTCCTATGCCTGGCCACAGGATGGAGCCAAACCCATTCTATGGCTCCGTCCTCATCCCTGAATATGACATACTGTATCCCCCCTCCTAAGTCGAGGCTTCCAGACACGGCTCCAAAACCCAGGGAGGCATTCAGTACACAACCCACCAGCACAAAGGGACAAGGTGGGAGGACAGAGCTGCCGACTAAGGAGGCGGGACTCCTAGTACTGGCACAGGATGAGGTGTGGCTGGCACTGGAAAGAGGGACGGGGTAGCTCACATCAGAGCAGGGGTTAGAAACTGGAGGCACCGATGTCAGGCTCTACCACCATACAGCCCAGCGCCTTGCCACAAGCCCACCAGACACCAGACCAGAGCTCAGACATGGAAAGGCCACCCAAGGCTCACAAGAACCAGAGAGACAGTCCAACCACTGACCCGGACAACGTACCAGCCCCTGGACATGAATGGGCTACCCAAGGCTCCTTAAGAACCACAGGGATAGTCCACACACTGACCTGGACACTGAAATGCAAGCATGACTCCAGAGCACATCGCACAAACCCGGCAGTCAACCATGCACCTGAGACTCCCTGGGACATACACGTCGCAAAACTGTATCAGTCAGGAAGGATAAAAAGAGCAATTGTCTGTGGCCTCCAGCTGACAAAAACATTCCCTTTTCGGGGGGTTGTCTTGCTTTTGCCTCTTCAGTGCACCTGCTGTCAATTTCATTTGCACCAAAAGAGTTCATTCACAATCGCATATGATTTCTACCTGGAAAGATTGATATCCCTGAAGTTTAATTGACTTGGTGTGATGACTGCTTGCTCCCTTAATATTTTTAATGTGTATTATAGCCAAGTGTAGGCTATAATATAATGTCCTAGAGCCCGCCAATCAATGTATTTAGTGAACAGTCATACGCAATTGCCCGGTAAAAAATAATAATATTGACAGAGAGACAAAAACAATTGATTTAAATGTATAAATATTTTAGGTGATCTAAAGCCCCTTAACATACTGTAGCCCTAGTGACATCACTTGTAGCCTACTACAGAATGGCAGTCAGAACAATTCAATGGATGAACTGTGTCAACAGGAGCACTCACCAACTGCTTGGCCCCGCCCTCATTATCTCTCAAGTCTTCATTATCGTCTCACTCATACAAATAAATAAGTATTGAGTTAATGTGTTATTAATTTTATTTTTATAATAATTAAACGTACAATATGTAGTTTTTGTCCACTAGGGGTCTCTCAATCAAAACAATAGCAAAAAATGTACTTTATTTTCTTCAAATTAAATTAAAAATGTCTCTGTATTTGAAGGTTGGTGGAAACATTTGGGATAATGTATGTACACAACTAACAAATATATATAATATAAGTATAGTGATGTTTACTTTTTTAATGCAAAGTACGTCTTTTATTACTGTTTTGGAAAACTACATTTTGTACCTTTAACACTACATAAAGACTGATCGTCCCCATATTTAGGCTACCGCCTAGGTTGCAGATGCCTTAAAAAAAACGTTTTTTAGAAAAAATAAAATTGTTTACTGACATCACCAAACCCTTATCGTCCTTTGAGATGCTTGGCCTTTAATGAAGCCACGTTGATCCATTGCTTGTTTTAGGTTGTGACTTCAGTAACTGAAATCCATGTTGAACCAGATTTAAATTTTAATATGGACTTATTGTTTCCCTGTTTCAGAGGAGTGGGGTCATTTAGTTCTTGACAAAACAACAAGTTTGTATTTGCTAACAAGACAGTTTATTGATAACTAACCTGACCATCTCAAGCTTCATGTCATCTGCACCAGCTCACTCACATAGTAGAGAATATACAGAAGCCACTTTCACCCCAGCTTTTTCTCCCCTCTCATTTGCATAATAATTTGGAATGCGTTTGAAATCAGGGAGTGTCTGAAGGACATAAAATGCAGCCACCTGTAAAAAACTTCCTGGTGGAGCCCCGAAGAGAACACTTCATTTTCTCTAGCTGCAGGAAGAACATAACATCACTGAGCCATTGAGAAACAGAAGGAGGCTGGGATGTCTTCCATTAGAGTAGAATTCTACGTCGAGCCAATAGTGTAGTAAAAACAAAAATGTCTCCATGAGTGAGGAAGTCTTCTGGAACACCAAAAACAGGGGAGCAGGTGAATTCTAAGCACTATGGATAAGATGTAGAAGACAGTCCCAGTAGTCACTCAGCTCAGGACCACTAACATTTAAGAGAAGCAAGGTGAAACAGGTGGTGAAACAACCACAACTCAGTAGTAAGAGAATTCTAATTACAGTGCCTTGCGAAAGTATTTGGCCCCCTTGAACTTTTCGACCTTTTGCCACATTTCAGGCTTCAGAAGATAGGAAAGTGTAATTTTTTGTGAAGAATCAACAACAAGTGGGACACAATCATGAAGTGGAACAAAATTTATTGGATATTTAAAACTTTTTTAACAAATAAAAAACTGAAAAATTGGGCGTGCAAAATTATTAAGCCCCCTTAAGTTAATACTTTGTAGCATCACCTTTTGCTGCGATTACAGCTGTAAGTCGCTTGGGGTATGTCTCTATCAGTTTTGCACATCGAGAGACTTAAATTTTTGCCCATTCCTCCTTGCAAAACAGCTCGAGCTCAGTGAGGTTGGATGGAGTGTTTGTGAACAGCAGTTTTCAGTTCTTTCCACAGATTCTAGATTGGATTCAGGTCTGGACTTTGACTTGGCCATTCTAACACCTGGATATGTTTATTTGTGAACCATTCCAATGTAGATTTTGCTTTATGTTTTGGATCATTGTCTTGTTGGAAGACAAATCTCCGTCCCAGTCTCAGGTCTTTTGCAGACTTCAGGTTTTCTTCCAGAATGGCCCTGTATTTGGCTCCATCCATCTTCCCATCAATTTTAGCCATCTTCCCTGTCCCTGCTGAAGAAAAGCAGGCCCAAACCATGATGCTGCCACCACCATGTTTGACAGTGGGGATGGTGTGTTCAGGGTGATGAGCTTTGTTGCTTTTATGCCAAACATAACGTTTTGCATTGTTGTCAAAATGATTGATTTTGGTTTCATCTGACCAGAGCACCTTCTTCCACATGTTTGGTGTGTCTCCCAGGTGGCTTGTGGCAAACTTTAAACAACACTTTTTATGGATATCTTTCAGAAATGGCTTTCTTCTTGCCACTCTTTAATAAAGGCCAGATTTGTGCAGTATACGACTGATTGTTGTGCTATGGACAGACTCGCCCACCTCAGCTGTAGATCTCTGCAGTTCATCCAGAGGCCTCTTGGCTGAATCTCTGATCAGTCTTCTCCTTGTATGAGCTGAAAGTTTAGAGGGACGGCCAGGTCTTGGTAGATTTGCAGTGGTCTGATACTCCTTCCATTTCAATATTATCACTTGCACAGTGCTACTTGGGATGTTTAAAGCTTGGGAAATCTTTCTGTAATTGAAATCTGGCTTTAAACTTCTCCACAACAGTATCTCGGACCTGCCTGGTGTGTTCCTTGTTCTTCATGATGCTCTCTGTGCTTTCAACGGACCTCTGAGACTATCACAGAGCAGGTGCATTTATAAAGAGACTTGATTACACACAGGTAGATTCTATTTATCATCATTAGTCATTTAGGTCAACATTGGATCATTCAGAGATCCTCACTGAACTTCTGGAGAGAGTTTGCTGCACTGAAAGTAAAGAGGCTGAATAATTTTGCTCGCCCAATTTGTCAGTTTTTTATTTGTTAAAAAAGTTTGAAATATCCAATAAATTTCGTTCCACTTCATGATTGTGTCCCACTTGTTGTTGTTTCTTCACAAAAAATTACAGTTTTATATCTTTGTGTTTAAAGCCTGAAATATGGCAAAAGGTCGAAATGTTCAAGGGGGCCAAATACTTTCACAAGGCACTGTATCATCTGTAAAACGGAAAAAAAAGTACACGATACCTCTATTTTGAACTTATTCCCCTCCTGCTCCTTTCTCTCTATCCTGTATGTACCTGGCTAGCCATGGTCTTGCATTGCAACTTTACCTGCCCAAAACAACAAACAAATGCAGCTTCTATAGCAGAGTGACAGTAGTGTGCTCACACAGAGGTAGTATACAAACACAATAGCGGACAGCCGAGTCTGCCTTAGGTTGTCTTAAGTAATCATCTTTAGGCAGTTTTTGACTGACCAGATCTCTAGGCAGACGCAGAGTGTCTTGCTTAATTCATGGGAGACATATTTCTTGATATTTTAAGCGATTCATTTAAGATAATCTTTCCCCACACTATGTAATGTTTTGTTACACACAAAATCAAAGCCTAAAATTCACAATAGTTATCAATGTCAGACCTGTGATTGCCGCAATTCCTGTTGAAATAAAATTATTACAATCAGTGTACACATTACTATTTTTATGTAATGATGGTATAAAGACATAAAAGGGATTTTGATTAATTTAGAATCCTCAAGGAAATGTGTCAATTCAAGTAAATAACCAATGAACATTGGTGGTGAAATTTATCCATTTGTGACCCCACCCACAAGCCCGCTTCGGTCCCATACCGTACTATATATTTTTTCGCTCCTAACTAGACCGGTACAGCATGCGACCCAGCGAGACATTTGTAGATGCGTACACTCTTCATACCGCGGTGGACACGGAGTGGTCTGGGTCAGCCTTGCAGTGGAAAATTGGTTTTAATGACTGACCTCAGCTGGGCTGTCCCCTAATATTACCCAGCTGGTGAAACAATAGAAAGTGACCTTAACACTGAAGTCCATAGGGTGGCGCCAAAGCCCCACGGACTCCATGACAATACAGTAGAGTTGCAGTCAACACAGGAAGTAAACTGACTTTCTAATGCAATAAATTACTTCTAATAAAGTTCTAATTAAAATCTATTAATAATTAGAATAATAGGTCAAAATATTCCATATCTAATTTGAGTCTTCTCCAAAAGGTCAATTTCAATGTAACACTACAGGGGCAGTGAAATAGGCCATAAGGTAATATAGTAATAGAACTTCCCCTTTCCTCCAACTCTAGCCTACAGACGCCCAGAGTGATGCCCGCTCCTTTCTGAGTGAGGAGATGATTGCTGGTGAGTCAATAATAAACAGCCAAACCCCATATATGCTTGTTCTTAACTTGATTGCAATACATGATCCATTGTCAAGTGAATCTGTATCACTTTACCTCCAGCTGTTTAGTTTGTGTTATTAACCTAAAAATAATTCTGTGTAACCTGGTGATCACTCTATGAATATTTCCAACCAAAAAATTACTTTATTATCAACATTTAAAATAATACATAACTCAAAATAACTCACATTTCTGTAAGTTCTGTAACTCCATCAATATTCCCTACAGAGTTCAAGGCCGCATTCGACATGTTCGACAGTGACGGTGGTGGGGATATCAGCACCAGGGAGTTGGGACAGGTGATGAGGATGTTAGGCCAGAACCCGACCAGAGAAGAGCTAGCGCTCATCATTGAGGAGGTTGATGAGGATGGTAAATAAATGACTGGGTCAAATATCAGGATCATGCAAACGTATGTGGTAGTGACCAGGGCATTTCTACTATTATTAAAACATATTGTGTCCCTGCTTCCTCTTGTGTCATACCCTTCTCTCGACCCACAGGTAGTGGCAGCATTGACTTTGAGGAGTTCTTGGTCATGATGGTGCATCAGCTAAAGGAGGACCAAGCCGGCAAGAGTGAGGAAGAGTTATCTGAAATCTTCCGTATTTTTGACAAGTGCGTATGCCGACATATAATTTCCATAAGACTCTGACATATAATAATTTATATAATAATAATAATAACATATAATAATATATGCGTTGTTCCTGGGTTTTTTGCTATGGTAACCAATTTTTTATCGAATCACGGTTGGGTGAAGGCAGTGCTTGAAAATGGAAACAGAACCCAAGCACTAAGAAACAGTGCTTACGGTTATGCTTAGATTTTGAAATTCATTCTTGTGCTAATCAAGGTAGGTTGGATATAGCAATCCATATAGCATATAACATGCCAGAAGGGTTTCTGTTTTTGTTTAGCAACCAAGTATACAAGAAAAAGTAACTTTTGTTTTGCAGAGTTATTGCAGGATCTTGCCTCAGTTAGAAAAAATCTAATGACTAATAGCTGGATTCACCCTTAATTCAGGAAAACAATATAGCTGTTGTTAGAAGTTTCTCATGTATCAAAACATATCTATTGTCTACACAGAAATGGTGATGGTTTTATTGACCGTGAGGAGTTTAATGACATCATGGCGGCCACTGGAGAGCCAGTCACAGAGGAGGAATGTGATGCGCTAATGACAGATGCAGACCTCAACAAAGACAACAGGATTGATTTTGATGGTAAGACTTACCCACCTTGAATTTTCCAATGGAAAATCACACAAAAAAAATGTTTTGCTTTATGTGTTGCCATTTTAACCTGTGTGTGTCACCTTTTGTGTCTTTAACAAGGCCAAACATTCAAGGGTATGTGAACTTTTCATCATGGCAATTTGGGTGATTTGTTGTCAGTATGGTTTACAAAGGAGCCAAAGAACCATGTGAAAAATAATGGGCTTACATAACAGTCAGAATTTTTGCATGAACAATCATATTGTCAAAATCGATGCTGAAATTTCACAATTTCTACCAGGGTATGCCAACTTTGACCAGCTTCATCTAGCTTTTATCTAGCTTAATCTGCATAAAGTCCTGCCAGTCAGTCAGAGAGCAAAGTAGTGAAGAAGTCAGAGAAGGACAGAGTAACACTAAAAACACACAGATTTCGGTAAAACCTTTGCGATTCAGTGGAAGTCATTCATTTTAATGAGGGCATTCCAGACCGCAATGGCAATGTTGGCGGAGTTGGTTGCATTTTGTTCTGTCTACTGCATGCTTTGACATTTTTCAACTTGTGTGTTCCTTTTTTGTCATCCTTGCACATTCGGCAGTACTTCATAAAGCAAAAAGCTAAAAGAGTTGAAAATATAGAACGCATGCAGCACACCAATTGTAACGCATTCCACTGCGATATTCCCAGTGTTCAGAGTCTCAGACTGCTGTATTCACAATGACTTCTAGCATAACGTATAGGGGTCAACACATCTAGTGGAAATGGGGTGTAGCAACATAGTAGCAGTGAAAAATTGGGGGGAATATTCAAGGTTAAATAAAGTTAAAGAAAATTTGGAGTGGTCAGGTGGATGTGTAACTTCATAACAGATTTTATCAAAAGTATGAAACTATTCTTGTGGCTCATTGTCCAGTTTACGTAGTTAATTAAAACATTGGTTCATTATAGTATAATAATCTGCAGAGTTAATGGTTTAATGGAAACCAAAATATAGACACAAAATCTAACAATTGTAATGAAGTATGAAGTTTCTGAAGTAGTCAATAGAATAATTTATTTAGCCCTAATCTTTAGATTTCACATGATGGGAGTACACACATGCATCATGGAACAGGGGACCTATACTGTAAATACAGCATCTATATTTTTGTTAATAAACCTAGAGCCGGCCCGAGACATAAGCGAAACCTGTTTGCCTGGCAACATTATATTGTGCCCACAACACAAACTCTGATTTGTCCGTTCAAAATAATAGCGCTCGTTTTAATACAATAGTTATTAATACATTAATAATTATTGTTAACTCAGTATAAAGCTAGTGAATTGTAACCAAATGCAATTGTATCGTGTATTTAAATGAACAATAGGAATATGTGATAGGAAAAAATGCATTTAACATATTTTTAATAACAACTTCATAATAACAAACGTGACAAATACGTTGTCCACACAATTTGATTTAATTTATTGTCAGTGTCACATGTGAAAACACAGTTACATTTGAAATACATTCACTAGAGTCTATTTAATCCTAAAATAGACTAATTTTAGCAACACATGAACATGGACCCACTACCCGTCTATGCATTTAATTAACAATGATTATTTAAATGAATTACGAGCGCTATTATTTTGAACTGACAAATCAGAGTTTGTGTTGCGGTCACAATATAATGTTGCCAGGCAAACAGGTTTCGCTTATGTCTTGGGCCAGCCCTGCATGTACCCATCCTCTGATGGCTAATTCCAGCAGGATATGTCACAAAGCTCGAATCATTTCAAATTGGTTTCTTGAACATGACAATGAGTTCACTGTACTAAAATGGCCCCCACAGTCACCAGATCTCAACCCAATAGAGAATCTTTGGTATGTGGTGGAACGGGAGCTTTGTGCCCTGGATGTGCATCCCACAAATCTCCATCAACTGCAAGATGCTATCCTATTAATATGGGCGAACATTTCTAATGAATGCTTTCAGCACCTTGTTGAATCAATGCCACATAGAATTAAAGCAGTTCTGAAGGCGAAAGGGTGTCAAACACAGTATTAGTATGGTGTTCCTAATAATCCTTTAGGTGAGTGTACAATACAGTTTTGTGCTGTATTTAATTGAAAGGTCGAGGGAGGTAGATGTATGGTGGGATAGGATCAAATTAATCCCTGTTTCTGTGTTCCAGAATTTCTGAAGATGATGGAGAATGTACAGTAACAAGACCAAGATTATTTGACGAGCCAATTAATTTGCCCATCTCCTGCTGGAAAACAACATATGAACGATCCCATATAACACCCAAACTCATTTGTTTTAAAATAATGTGTAGTAAAGAGTACCCAGAAGGAAGACTAAAATAAGTAGTGTATGGGCATTTGTGTGTTCAACTGAATACCGGCTTCTTCATGCTGTTGACGCTGTGGCTATAAATATAGATCCAACTCTTTTCAGATGGACCCTTCCACTCACTCAGCTGTCTTCACACACCTGCTCCCTCTTAAGAAAGTGTGCATTACTCCGCATCCAGCAAGTCTGCATTGCATGTTAAACCCTGTACAGTGTTTTCAAAATAAACTTAATTTAAATTCATCTTTCCATTGCATTGTTTTCATATTGTAAAATGAATCATTATCTTCGGTTTTGTATCACTCTTTAAATTCTTTGTTTATTTGTGTGTCCTCAAAAAACCAGGAATGTATTTATAGTAGTTTTTTTTATATGGAACTTGTTTTTATGGTAGTTGTAGACTTAAAGACATATCCTCCTTTCTGTTAGATTGCTCTGTTTCTATTTGGTTCCTAGAGTAATTAGCCAACAGGAATCTGGCTATGGAATTCACACCAGCTCTCAATTTTAGCTAAAACTTTAAAATGAGCCACAAAGCCAAACCTAATGTGCCACCATGAGCCCTGCTTTAATTAAATAGAATGTTCCAGTACCACTACCCCCTCCTCACTGGACTCCCCACTAACCCTGGCATCGGACTGCAAAATCTCATGAATCCTAGCCCTCCCTCAACTGTTCCAAAACCTCTTCCACTTTGCTGTGCCCATATGACCATAGACCCACAGGTGTCCTGGGATTCTGAAATCACTTCTGTTCCAAATCCATAGAAGAAAATGTTTGGCACTGCCTAATCCTTTAAAGATCCTTAATTCTTGTTTTTCTTGCTATATATCTTGAAAGCGATTAATGAAAATATATAAAAATGAAATAGCACTAGAAGATGAGGAAAAGAATCTTACAAAGTAAAAAAAGTTTGTTAAAAGCAATACTGTAGGTTCAGAAATTGTTCAAATCCTGTAATTGCATCCATAATGTAACATGCAAAAGCCAATATCTTTTCATCGCTTTAGAAGTGTCATCCATGAAAACAAAAAAGGGCTTTTAGCCCTGGACTGCAACGAGAACAATCTGACACTGCTCTGTCTCCATGAAATGTCCCCAGGTTACCAACACTAGATTAGTATTGCAATAAGCCATCCACAAGGGCTGTCAGATGCAACGTCTCGAATACGTTGGGAATAAGAAGCTACAGGTTTAAAATGTGTAGCACTCCACCAAGTCCTTCTTTTGAAGGATAACCTCTTCTTGTTGAATATATAACCCATTACGCCCCCACCACTGTTACTTCGCCCCATAATACCCCAGTATCCCACCCCTTCTCAGACTTCTCCAACCACAGGCAGTATCATCTCCCCGCAACAAACTTCCACCATACAAGGAGAGTAAGGTGTAGAGTGGCTGGCCTGTTCATTGGATGTGATATTGTGATGAAGGGTGGGCTCTGTTTCTGCCACCCCTGATCTGAATTCAATCAACTGCTTTTAGAGGCACTGCACAGCCAGCCTCCCTGGTTCAGCTCTGAAGCCCTTTCTTCAGGCTTAGGGTTTCACTCCCTGAATGAAATGCTATCCCACAGCCACAACCCACTCTGGGCACTCCCTTCTTTATCAGCGATACAGAGGCCTCATTTACAGTACAGATATCTGCAATCACCATTGTTTTTACTTATAAATGCATGGTTTGAGATGAAGCACACTTTGAACCAGAGATTAAGTTTCATAACTATTTTCAGAGATTGCTTAAAATAGGTGGCTTCATTCCCTTCAAGACATCTGCAAAAAGAATATCAATGTTGTAACTAAGGGAATATGGGAATATGAGGAATAACATTGTTAGATTTGGAATAGCTAAGCTTTGTGTTACATTTAGGTACCTGAAATATGTTGTACTTACAGTCACAAGTCAAATGTTGAAGAACATACTTATATAAATGGATTACTTCAACACATACATGGTGTGTGCTTTCTATAGTGATATGCACCAGAAAACATTTTAAAACTTGCTGCAAAGCATCATTATAGTTTGGTTTACTACATCAATGAAATGTTTGCAACTTCAAGACGACTGATGTCAACTCCAAATTTCGATTGGCTTATGGGGGCCTCAGAACCCTAAAAGTTCAAGATTCTAAATCTGGAGTCTTGCGAGCGCCAGGGGGCGTGTCTTAGGTGACCGGTTAAAGTGTCTCTGAACTCTCACTTGACGTCTAGTCTTTCTGTAGGGGTGCACACGGATTGACCACTCCTTTGTCCTTTATTTCCGTGGATATTTGGGGGATAGCTAAATCGCAATCATGGTAAGATGAATCATTTGAACTCATGCAATCAATTCAGTAAACAATTTTATACTGCAGTATATAGTTACAATGCATGTATTTGATTGGCAATTAAGATAAAATGTAGCAATTAGCCTGAATTGGGGAAAAAAGCTTTTCAAAAAGAATTTCGAAAATCTACTGTCTAGATGTTCATAACATAAACGTATAAGTATAAGACATATTTGAAATATTGCAATATTTATATAATATTAATTTAATATAAATAATAACATAGGCTATATAAGCAAAAATAGACAGTGTTTCTAATAGTTATCTTGGATCATTAATTTATGAAGTTCATGTGTACTCAGCAACGAAAATGTGACAGAGATACATGTATAGTATATAGCTAGGTGTTTAGGAGCCACTCGGTCATTTTGGTTATTGATAGGTAACAGGTTGCAGCTGCCCGGGTGTGGATTGTGTTTAGACGACAAATTCCATCGGATTGTATATCCGCATGTCCATATACGGGGAGCAATGTGTTCAGTCTTAAAATAGCATGATACATTTTCACCTGGACAATATAGCAGCCTATATTACCCCGTTTGTGGTGATGAATTACTGTCAATAGACTTAACATACAAAAAAATGATGTCCAAAATAAGTCTGGTATTAAAGAATTTGTCAAGGAATGGCCTGACAAATTTGCGTTGTTTTTCTTTTAGACTGACGCGCAACAGGAGGCCCGCTCATACTTGAGCGAGGAGATGCTTAACGGTGAGTAGGCCTGTCGCAAACCCACGTTGAGGTTAATGAAATGTGCCAAGTTTAATTAATATAATTATTATGCTAAAGCCTATTTCTCACATCTCTTGTTCTGGTTATGATTTACTGCTACGTGTCGTGTTCATAGAACATATATATATATACTATTATTCATATAGCATATATAGATGCAATATGCTCTCGAATATTTGTATAATTATTAAAATATAAATTATTTCAGAGTTCAAGGCTGCCTTCGACATGTTCGACACCGACGGTGGCGGTGATATCAGCACCAAGGAGTTGGGTCAGGTCATGAGGATGTTGGGGCAGAATCCAACAAGAGAGGAGTTGGATGAAATCATTGAGGAGGTCGATGAGGATGGTAAACCACTGCTAAATCTAAATAAACATTATTGTTTGTATGCAGCATTTTGACTTGTGTAATGTTTGGCACAATAAGGCTACGTTTGACCGTCTTAGGTCTCACATGGCTATTTACATTGTTTTCCCTACCTGTTGAATTCGAGTGTGATCCATCATCTATATATCCTCAGGTAGCGGCACCATCGACTTTGAGGAGTTCTTGGTCATGATGGTTAGGCTCCTAAAGGAGGACCAGGCCGGCAAATCCGAGGAAGAGTTAGCTGAATGTTTCCGTGTGTTTGACAAGTACGTTACCGGTTTGAGGAGACCTGGTTAATCTATATCTCCAGCGATATCTCAGTGTTCAATTGCAGTCCTAATTGATTTTTTATTGATAGGTTGTTAAACTCAGTGCCATATTTGTTACCTATGCAGAAATGCTGACGGTTACATCGACAGAGAAGAGTTCGCAATCATCATCCGCAGCACCGGTGAGCAAATCTCAGAGGAGGAGATTGATGAACTGCTGAAGGATGGAGACAAGAACGCTGATGGCATGCTGGACTTTGATGGTATGAACCACAATGATAATAAAATAATGACTTTGATTGGCCTATACCCTACATATTGACCTGCATTTTGATGATGGTTATAGGTGTAAGGGCATCTGTTCAGCCTATACCATGAATTAAGAAATCAATACTTTATTTTATGAATTTGTCCCTACCTTTCAGAATTCCTCAAGATGATGGAAAATGTGCAGTAATAAAGAGACTCAAGGACATTCCTCCTTCTTTTCACCCCCTGCTGACCTATATCTGATACTCTATTGACCCACTCCAACACAATCTGTTCATTCATGATGATTCAACTAGACCTCTTTAACAGACAAGCACTGAGTGGGGGTTACTCGTGCTTTTGAGCCCTTGCTTGTGATTGTGATGCCCCATTGATGCCAAGTTGCTGCTGTTCCCCCAAATCAGGAGAGCAAGGCTGGGATGTGAAATCACAGTGCATCACAGGCACTTACCATCTCAACAACATCAAGTTAGGAGTTCAGTCTATGTAGCCTTGAATAGGCAGCTTGTGATTGCTGTTTAGACCAATGCCATCTATATCCACTGTAATAACAAGTATTGCTTGAATGGAAATAAATGAATAAACACATGCTCACAAGTAGTTGGTCTGACATATTAATGGTCTGTATATTATTGTTTTGAGGAATATTAATAAAAACTTTTTTTTTTTACTTTTCTTTGACTCACAAAGGCCATCTTGTCATTTTTATGTTTACTTGATAACTAGTTTGTAACAAAAATAATAACAAAACATTTCTAATGCTCCTCAGATTTGATAGTAGTAAAAATAGATCCAGACTAGTCAGTCGTTCTAATGATAATAAAAAAAGAGGCCAAATAATGTAAAGTGTGGATAGCTATACAACAAATTATATTTTGAGGAATGTTACATTTTGTGCATTATTTGTTTACATAATAAATAATATCCCTCTTCAGAACCTGTGCATAAAACTGTAAATCTACAATGAATAGGCATTTTATTTTGTTAATATTTGATTGGAATATAATCTTATTTATTTTGTGGATGTATACAAAACTGTAATTTGGCATGTGAGAAACTTTAATTTTAATAGCAACTCCAATGTAGATTTCACCTTGTGTTGTTCATTATTGTCCTTTTCAAAACTTAATTTATCTCAATGGCTGAAGCGTTGTTGGATTTTGCCCTTGCTTATGATACACATATCATGATGTAGTAGCCCCAACATGTTCGAAAATTAGAAGTCAATTATAATGGTCTAGGGCTGTTTTTCAGGGTTTGGACTATGCCCCTTACTTCCACTGAAGGGTCATCTAAATGCTTCAGTATATAAAGACATTGTACACAATTTGGAGCTTCCAACTTTGTGACAACAGTTTGGGGAAGGGCTTTTCCTGTTCCAGCATGACTCGAAAGACATGGTTCAATGAATTTGGGTGCATAGGATCTCCAGTGGCCTGCTCAGAGCCCTGACCTCAACCCCATTGAACACCTTTGGTATAAATTGGAACATCAATTGCAAGCCAGGTATGTGCCTGACCACATAAATGCATTATTAGCTGAACGGGCACAAATTTGCAGACACACTACATAATCTTGTGGAAAGACTTTCCAGCCAACTCCATATTAACACCTATGGTTTTGGAATGGGTTGTCCAAGAAGCTCATATCGGTGTGCTGGACAGGTATCCACATACTAGATAACTGTAGCTTCGATGTGCATGTGGTTTAAAACATCATCCACAGCATAATTGTTAACTTGAGCATGCTGAGATACCAAATGTAATTTGCTATTTTTACCCATCTATGAATCACTGCCCTTCTTTGAGGGTAACAAAAATGCTCCCCAGTATTCATAACCAAACCTGTGCTTAAAATGCCATACTTAAATGTTGGAAATCAAGTTTTTTATTGTCACATGTAGAAGAGACACAGATGTAATTGCATATTCAATGAAAAACCTGTGCTGTGAATCATAGAAAATGCTACATTAGAACACCCATGGTACGCAGCTCATGTCCTGAAACATGGAATAGACAGGGTAGCATGTGGCCTTCGGTGGTCCAGTCATCTAGGCTGGTGCCTCACATGTACTACTGCTGTGCAATAAGTTTAAATCCAAAGTCTCTCTTCTATGTTTACACAGCAAAGCATAAAAAAGGAGTGGGGAGGCTGCAGACCTGGAGCCGGCAGATATACGACACAAACAGTTTTAAGCCCCTGTTGTTCCTGATGCTTCCAGTAGGGGGAGGCTGTAATATGAGCCTAACTATATTTCAGAACTTTCAGCGTGATGCAGACAGGCGATTTTTACTTTCTATCATTACATGAACCATAAGCCTTACCCAAACCCTTGCCCTAACCTTAACCACTCAGAAACCTTGATGTTAGATGTTAAGCCCATCTAAAATATATTAAGAATAACTTCAGTATTTACAGTGATGAAATGTTACATCAGAAATACATTAATTTGGAAACGTGCTGAAAGAAACTAAAAATATCCGTCTACCCCTACTGGACACATTAGGAATAAAAGGGGCCTAAAACTGTTCAATGGGCCGTAAAACTGTACCCTGGGCCTTATATCTGCCGGCTCCAGGTCAAAATAAATGAATCAATGATTTGGTGTCAATGGCTGAGTTAATTTTTTCATACATTTATTCTCAGAAAAAGACATCTCACTAAACATCTGATGGTTTCAACAATGTGATGCTATAAATACACACACAACTGAGTGGAAGAACCTTCTAGTATTAGCCTTCATTTGGTGATGCAAAAAAGTCTATAAAAGGCTTAAGCAATGTACATGTTAACAATTCATTTGATGACAAACATTTCTAAAGTGAAAAGTTCATGAAATCAATCTCTATGACTACATCTGCAACAAAATAACGTTTAGATTATTATTTAAAAAAAGAGTACACTGATTGGACAATAAAATAAAAAAAGGGGGAGGGTATAAGTAGACTACTGGACTACTAACAATCCTGACCTAAGAGCCATAGTTTGCTTCATCAAAGGCCTTGCGAGCTCTCTTCAGCTCCTCGTTCATCGTCAAGAGATCTTTCACTCTGGCAAACTTCCTTGGATCTTTCCGGATAAGGAAAACTATATCCTCCACTTGGACTCGGCCCTGGCGTCCGATGGACATGGCTTTGTGTGTCATCTCAGTTACAAACTCGATCACAAGGTCCTCCAGGATGTCCACTGACTCAGTGTAGGGATTCTGGTCGTCTCCAAAACCATACATCATACAACGCAGCTCCTTGGAGAACAGCCTTTTCCTCTTGCCATGACTCCCATCGGCTCCACCAGCCCCGTCATCCAAATCCTCTTCAAAGCCAGTTTCGTCTTCCTCCTCCGCCATCCTCCCAGAGCCAAACGATGTACTTGAGCTAGCAATTGTAGCTAAATGTGCTCACTCTGCAACGATATTTGGCAACTGTGGCAAGATGATATAATTACGTGTGTTCGAACGTTTTTGTAGCCTCTTCGTTTAAGTTTTTGGTTTATATCATCAACGTTAAAACCAAAGTTCACAATAACAACATTCCATCTGACTAGCTAGTTGTTCTTCGCTCTAGTTTCCGGAAGTAGCTACGGCAACCGTTTAGATTTTTGTTCCTATCAAAACAAAAATACTGACCCTTAGAGGTAGCTAATGGTAGAGTGGTGCATACTTGATTCAGACCATTGACAGTGGACGAGACCATTTATACGAGACCGACCCAATTCGACCAAGCACATGCGCGCGTCGAGCAATTGAAATTGATGACACCGATAAGTATTTCCGTTCTTTCAGCAACACTATATTATGCTATCAACACGAACGCGGATTTTGTTTTTCAAAGTAATAGCGCTCATACGCATTAAATAATCTTTGTAAATTCATTGTAGTAAGTGAATTGTAATCAAATTGTATTATGTGTTCAAGAAATTAATAAAAACGTTTGATAGAATTTTTTAATGTTTTTAATAACAATTGTAAAAATTGTAAATTTTATAAAATATATTGTCTCATAACAACAAAACTATTGCTTGTGCGGTAACACATGCTAAGAATAAATGTACACTAGGATGTGTTTAATCAAAATATAGTCTCAAATCCTAAGGCACTTGAGGCAGTATAGCCAGCAACACAAAACATTTAAGAAACACCAGACACACAGTAGAGAAATGGGATCCAACACAGTAGGATACATATGAAGTTTAATTTCCTTCCTAGCAAGGCATTGGAATGTTTTGTTTGGTTAACAATCATTTTCTGATAGTTACCCATTTGTTCAAACATTCACACTCCATGGCAAGCTCTGCTATATTGACCGCCCTCAAGTACCAACAACCAGTGCAGAGTTTGACTTAGAGGTCAAAGCTCGAGGCAAGCTGTGTTTTATCTGGTAACATATGAAAAAAACAGTGAAAAACAACTACAGTTTCTTCAGAAATACAAAAGTAATCTGTTCTCTGACAAATGCTCAAATGATGACTCATCTGAATCAAAACTTAAAATTCCAAAAACAACAAAATCGCTCACATTTCCGCTTACCGAGTAGGATTATAACATATTATGCAATGACAGCATGTGGTTTAATGACAGAATAATTGATCAGTACAATGTCCTTGTGAAGTTACATCTGGGGGACCAATCTGTGTTAATGTGTCCTGCTTCCTTTGCAAGTCAACAATTGCAGAGTCTGTTTGGTGACAGCAAAGAAGCTATGCCAAATGTGCCTAGAACAGGCCATAACTGGTGGGTTTATAAACATGTGATTGTTCATGTAAATCTAAAATCACATTAAACAGTGATAGCCATAGATATGCAACATATACAGTTAGTACTATTTAATTGTGTTACTTTAATGGATAAAATGATGGATTAAGCCTATATGAGAAACAATTAAAGAATACATTACTTCAAATTCAGAAATACCTGGCATTACAATATCTAGCTATGCATGGGGTAGTGGTGGATGTGACACTAAACTAATACAGTAATTTAGTAATTCGTGCCCGCACTTCAAGAAGCAGTCAGATCGTAGCAGCTGTGGTGTTTATGTGTGCTTGTTCTCTAAAGCAGTGTTAGTAAAGGGGAATGTGAATATGCTTTGTAACAATGGCATGCAACACTATGTTTTATTAGAGTTATTGGAGCGGCAATTCATTTGTTGAAAGAACTGAAAGGGTTTAAGTGTAAAGGGTTTTAGTTGGAAGGGTTATAGTGTGAAGGATTTTAGCGTGAATGGTTTTAGTGTGAAGGGTTTTAGTAAAAGGGTTTTAGTGTGAATGGTTTTAGTGTGAAGGGTTTTAGTAAAAGGGTTTTAGTGTGAAGGATTTTAGCGTGAATGGTTTTAGTGTGAAGGGTTTTAGTAAAAGGGTTTTAGTGTGAATGGTTTTAGTGTGAAGGGTTTTAGTAAAAGGGTTTTAGTGTGAAGGGTTTTAGTGTGAAGGGTTATAATGTGAAGGTATTTAGTGGAAGGGTTTTAGTGTGAAGGGTTTTAGTGTGAAGGGTTATAGTGAAAAGGTTTTAGTGTGAAGAGTCTTAGTGT
>JACXGM010001201.1:38689-57801 GCA_016801145.1 Umbra pygmaea
AGTGGAAGGGTTTTAGTGTGAAAGGTTTTAGTGTGAAGGGGTTTAGTGTGAAGGGTTTTGGTGTGAAGGGTTTTAGTGTGAAGGGTTTTAGTGTGAAGGGGTTTAGTGTGAAGGGTTTTGGTGTGAAGGGGTTTAGTGTGAAGGATTTCAGTGTGAAGGGTTTTAGTGGAAGGGTTTTAGTGGAAGGGTTTTACTGTGAAGGGTTTTAGTGTGAAGGGTTTAAGTGGAAGGGTTTTAGTGTGAAAGGTTTTAGTGTGAAGGGTTTTAGTGTGAAGGGTTTTAGTGGAAGGGTTTTAGTGTGAAGGGTTTTAGTGTGAAGGGTTTTAGTGTGAAGGGTTTTAGTGTGAAGGGTTTTAGTGTGAATGGTTTAAGTGGAATGGTTTTAGTGGAAGGGTTTTAGTGTGAAGGGTTTAAGTGGAAGGGTTTTAGTGTGAAAGGTTTTAGTGTGAAGGGTTTTAGTGTGAAGGGTTTTAGTGGAAGGGTTTTAGTGTGAAGGCTTTTAGTGTGAAGGGTTTAGTGTGAAGGGGTTTAGTGTGAAAGGTTTTATTGTGAGTAGTTTTAATGGAAGGGTTTTAGTGGAAGGGTTTTAGTGTGAAGTGTTTTAGTGTGAAGGGTGAGAGTGAATGACATACGTTGAACAATATAAATTGTCTTTTGTGTTTGTTCTGCTTGTTCGACTCACCCTAGTGAATGTTTTTTAAATAGCATGTATCACTTCACAGTCTATAGTATTTGCACTGTCTTGTTTTCTTCAGGCAATGTCTCTATCTGCTCTCCATCTGCTTGCCTGGTGCAATTCAGGTGAAATTCCAAAAAGTTAGGCCTATATTGAACCTGATTAGATTATTTACATATATAAGGGTGCTCGCAACTGGCTCTGTTGAATTAAATATGTTTACAGCTATAAACTTCATATGGATCCTACTGTGTTGGACCACTTCTGTTCCCATTTCTCTTCTGTGTGTCTGGTGTTTCTTATGTTTTGTGTTGCTGGCTATACGGCCTCAAGTGCCTGAGGACTTTATACTATATTTGGATTTAACACATCCTAGTAAACATTTATCCATAGCATGTGCTTCGGGCGAGCTATAGTTTTGCTGTTTTAGAGCAATCTGCATAGACAAGCATGGTATGTATAATATACACATAACCATTGTTCCTAAAACCTTTTTTTAAATATATTTTTATTTATCCACATAACTTAATCTTTCTACATGCGTAAAACATCATAAAACCGGCCTTTGTTTTAGAGTTCACTAACCTAATTAAGGAATTATACACTTTGATATGCATTGACCTTCGAGCTTTTATTTTGAAGGTTTTCTAATTATACCGAACATATGATGTCATCTGAAGTGTTGCTAGCAGAATACTAGTAAATACTAGTCAGATAGGTCTTTTCTGTTCAACACGTAGCGAAAGCGAGTATCTACTGCAAGACCATTATGCATATGAATGCATAACGATTTGACGTCGTGGCTACTGGTAGTATAGCTGGAGTTTACCGGCTAACTGACAACAACGCACTGTAACGTTACAGTTGGCAAGTAAAATAATGTTTCCAGGTATCTAGCTAGCTTACTACTGTATCGATGTGATTTATTCACTAATGCTAAAGTTACGTACTGATAGCTAGCTACATATTACTTAAAAGGAACTCTCAAACGTTGTATTAACGTTCATTAGTGTAGCTAACAACTCATTGTTGAAGTTAGTTCGCAAGCCAGTTTCTCTCTTTCCAGTGGCTTGCCTGTCAAATATTTGCTACTACTCTTCTTCATGGCCTTTGCTTGTGTCATCATCAGTAATACCATGTATATACTGTTGCATGGCCACATAACGTTACTTAGTGCCTAATTGTTATGGGAAAACAACATGTCAAGTGTTACACACATATGGTTGTTTTTGATTCGATGAAATCGTCATCTAGGAGCAATTTATATCACGTTTTTTTATTTATTTTGTCAACTATTCCATCTCACTCTTTCCTTCTCCCTCCCACCCCAGCCTTCAGCACATCACAGTGAGGTGCATTGCTTCTGTTTGAAGATGTGCCTTTACAGTAGTTTATTTAGGAAAGGGTAAACCAACACCATGGCTTGCCATGTCCACTTCCTATTCCGAGTGGTCCGCACAGCGGGTCTGGTACTCTTTTACTATGTCTTCTCCATAGGCATCACCTTTTATAACAAGTGGCTTACGAAGGTGAGTCTGGCTCACACTCCCCATGTACAATAACCAAAATCTATGATGTTTTTGTTTTGCCTTCAGCTCTGTGAAATATACCATAGCAGTTGACCAGTTTTATCCACCCTTCTCCATCTTTCTGTTAGGACTTCCACTACCCACTGTTCATGACACTGGTCCACCTCACCATCATATTCTGTCTCTCAACCCTGACCCGCTTAGCCATGGAGTGGTGGACAGGCAAGCCTAGAGTCATGTTAAAGTGGAAAGACTACTTATCCAAGGTTGCCCCAGTCGGTGAGTGTGTAAATCAATAAATACTTGGGAGTAAATGCTAAACCATTGACGTTAACCCATTTGTTGTTGTGTTAGTTTAGATTACATTATACAGTGAACTTCAGTCTCCATTGTGCAAGGCATAGTCCATTTGTTTGATAAGATTCCAGTATCCGTTTCTCCTCCTCACCTCTCATTTAAATTTTTCTGCAGTGACTTCAAGTGCTCATAAAAGCTTTTTAGATATCATTGGAATAGATCAGATATTCCCAAAGTGGGGTACGCACATTGACGTTAGGGGGTATGAAGAAAATAATTGTGGTTCAACATTAATTGCAATATTCAATCTTGCTTATACGTTCTAGTGATGTTTCTTGTCTGAATAGACTCATTGGCGAAAATAATCATCACCTATTGTCTGCATAAATAACACAATGTGAAATCAAATAATTGGCATCCAACCAGATAAACTATTATTATTTGTTTTTATTGAGGGATGATCGTCAATAATCAAATTATACACACTTATTTACAGAGATGAGACAAGTTAGTGTTATTGATTATTTTTCTGGGTTGGGCTGAGTTCACAACATATGGGAAGTTCCCCAAGTACGACCCTAATGACCAGGTAAAATAAGTTCTGTAATATTGGGATTTTTCCCATTGTTCCAATTAAAGGTAAACTTGATTTCCTGTCAAATTACTACCTTTTTTTACAGTGTAGTCATGTTTTAGTTTTTCATAGATCACTGGTAAGTTATGAACTTATTTTACCTGGACAATAGGGTCTTACTGAGGAACTTCCTAAAAGTTGTGAACTCAGCCCAACCCAGAAATGTAATCTATTACACTAACTTGTCGCGTCTCTGCTTATTAACATTAAGTATGTAACGCTAAGTACGTTAAAGTTAAAAAAGGAAGAACAGCAATATACAGTAGATCACATACCCACTTATTTACATATAGCATACGCTTTCTTTCATTAAATTCAACCTAAAGCTTTCCGGTTTTTGAATTTTTTTTATCATAGTAGCCTTTTGGACAGATTAACTATTTCTCTGCGCCTTGTGTTGAATTCAGCTGATGTGGCGGGCCTGTCAAACTGTATATTACATACTTCAAGTAAGCTGGCTGCGCAGTGGGGCACTTCTCCGAAATGGGGAAGGTAGACAATTGGATTCATTATCACTTTTCGGCCCAACCTGCAGTTATCGACCTACCGACATCTGAACTAGAGAACCTCATTGAAATTACAAAGAGTGGTTCTATGAAATTTTTATTTATTCAGAAGCCACTGTCAGATTTCTGGATCAGGCGGCACACAGAGTAGTCTGTGTTGATAACTGTTAAGATGCGTTTTGTGACCATGTACCGATACAGTATGAGAAATTACCACCATGAATACAGACACAAACTGTGAGCAGAAAACTATTTAAGGCTGAAATCTGCCGTGAGCAATTATCAATTTCACTTAGTGTCTGAGCTGATGGGAAATGCTGTTTGATATGCCCAATGACTACATAAAGAGCAAAAAGATTGGCAACTGACTTTGTCTGTATGGCTGTATAATATCTAAACATACATTGTGTGTGTGTGGGTGTGGCGCTGTGTATGTTTGTGTGTTGGGGTGTTGTCGCTGTTATGTAGCTGGATGTTAAATGTCTGAGGGGGTAGAGAACTGTAAAACGTTTGGGAACCACTGGTATAGATGTACAATATGCTGGTGTCCTGGATAAGGATGGTCCAGTTAATACGAACATATAACGGGGTTTGATTTTCACAATAAAGTCAATTATGACCCCTAATTTACCCGCTTCTTTTCTCTTCATCAATGACTCATGCTTTTTGCATAGATGCCATGCAATCTTTAATTACTAGGAATATATAAAATTCCGATTACTTCATGAGGTTTTAAAACCGCAATCTTTTTCAGCCATGACAACAGCACTAGACATTGGACTGTCCAATTGGAGCTTCCTCTTCATCACCATCAGCCTGTAAGTATGTATTTTTTATGCTGTGTTTACTATATACACATTAGAGATGCACCAATCAGTTTTTTTAAGGCCAATACCATTGCCGATATACAGTCTGCAATATTGTCCGATAAAGATTTTATACGGAGTGAGGCAAAATCCATCCATCTTATCCGCTTATCCGGGGTCGGGACGCAGAGTGAGGCAATAGGTTAAAGAAAATATATCTTTTTTTTTATTTAACCAAGTAAGTTGACTAAGAACAATTTCTTATTTACAGCAACGACCTGGGAGCAATTAGGGTAAAGTTTCTTGCCCAAGGACACAATGACATTTGGCTCAGTCAGGAATCGAACTGGCAACCTTCAGACTACAAGTCTGACTCCCTAACCACTGAGCTATCTGCACCCCCTCCGCATCTACATTTGTAGCATACTCGCCAAAAGCCTATGCAACTAGATGAATAAAAGGCATAGTCATAGGCAATAAAGGGAAAAGTAGACCATTTTTTAAAAACTTCCTACAAAACAAACAATGGACCATTAAAAGTAAATTAGGCAGTGAGACAAAAAAAGTGCTGACTCTTAAGCATCAATGGGAGGCTTTTTTGAACTTTAGCTTTGGATACCACTTGTGCTCCTCGGGGTAATCCAATTTTTTAAGTACCTTATTAAGTTTCTGGTATTAAAATGTTTTTCCTTTCTTCCACCACAAGAGACTTGTTTTACACACATTTAGAAATTGCATTGGCTACATCTGTTGTAAACACTTAGTAAAATTGCCAGACTGCCAACATGTTGAGAGCTAGCTACTGACGCACCATGAAAATCATTTCGTTATGGCTCACGTTTTTATGTTAAAAAACATTTTTCTGTATCGTCCATTAGAAACCGAACTACCACTGATCTCTCAGTGGCAGTGAAAATCATCAGATTCTGATATTGTACCGATTGATAGGTGCTTCCTAAAACATTGTACTTGACTTTCTTTATATTTGCTTGACCATCACTTTTATGAATAAGACATGGCATAACAGTTGGTCTTTTTTATTTTTTTCAGGTACACCATGACCAAGTCTTCTGCAGTGCTCTTCATCCTGTTCTTCTCATTGGTTTTTAAACTAGAGGAGCCGGTAAGATACTGTCATTTGAGAAAGACAAAATTATGATATGTATTCTGGGCCTTTGTTTTTCCAGTAGTATTCACACTGTTGTATTCAATTCATTTTGAGTGCTTTTAAAATTCGACAAGGGCCCTTAAGTGGTCAAAGTCACAGCTTTGTCATTGTGGCATGCCATGAGTACAGGGGGTCTGTCAGAAGGCAGTGCAAATTTGCTCAGTGTTGTCCAGGTTGGATGGGTAGGGTATTGAATGGGGCTACCTTTCCCTTATGTGGTCTAGCAACTCTTTTTGGTAGGGCGGGGCCTACAAACTCAAAATGTGTTTGAATGCACTGTTCCCCAAGAGCAATCTTCCAGCTTTAATCTCTCTATCACGGCTAAACTAGATGGAGTGCAACGTCATAGTAGGGCCCTATAAAATCTTTTTTTCTCCAAATTCTGTGATTTTGTTCTTTTTTTGTGATTCCATTTTTTATTTCAAACCCCCATACAAACACCCTGGGCCAGTGGTTCCCAAACATTTTTGGTTACTGTACAACCAGGATCCTAGTACCCATGGTTGGGAACCACTAGCCAGGCAGAAGTGGTTTGCTTGTTTTTTCACCCATCTGCAACTGAACAACTATTTGGATATAGTTGCATTCAGAAGCCTGCACCTGAACCTAAAATATAGAAAATACTGCTCTACAGTCTGCACATGCATTGCCAGACGTGGAAAGTAAATGAAGCCTATGGTCAAATAACTATTTCCTGACAAACAGACATAAGTTTTTTTTAACTGAATGTGCATAGGATTTTGTCATGTCAATACGGCCTACTTTCTTCTAACAGAAGAATCTAGCGAATATTAAAACTAAACAAGTAGACAGACAAATTAAAATTTAAGTCCTCAGAAGTCAACATAAAGTAGAAAAATGACCAACATACAGTTGTATGCAAAAGTTTAGGCACCCCTGACAATTTCCATGATTTTCATTTATAAATAATTGGGTGTTTGATCAGCAATTTCATTTTGACCTATCAAATAACTGAAGGACCCAGTAATATTTCAGTAGTGAAATTAGGTTTATTTAATGAATGTGCAATATGCATCAAAACAAAATTGGACAGGTGCATATATATGGGCACCCCAACAGAAATATCACATCAATATTTAGTTGAGCCTCCTTTAGCAGAAATAACAACCTCTAGATGCTTCCCTATAGCCTGTAATGAGTGTCTGGATTCTGGGTGAATGAAGGTATTTTGGACCATTCTTCCTTGCAATACATATCCAGTTCAGTTAGTTTTGATGGTTGCTGAACATGGACAGCTCACTTCAAATCACCCCACAGATTTTCAATGATATTCAGGTCTGGGTACTGGGATGGCTTTCCAAAACATCGTACTTGTTCCTCTGAATAAATGCCAGAGTAGATTTTGAGTAGTGTTTTGGGTCGTTGTCTTGTTATAATTTCCAGCTCAGGCATAACTTCCAACTTTGTGATTGATTCCTCTACATTATTCTCAAGTATCTGCTGATATTGAGTAGAATCCATGCGACCCTCAACTTTAACAAGATTCCCAGTATCGGCACTGGTCAGACAGCCCCACAGCATGATGGAACTTCCACCAAATTTTACTGTGAGTAGCAAGTGTTTGTCTTGGAATGCTGTGTTATTTTGCCGCCATGCATAACGCCCGTTGTTATGAACAAACAACTCCATCTTTGTTTCATTAGTCCATAGCACCTTCTTCCAAAATGAAGCTGATTTGTCCAAATGTGCGTTTGCATACCTCAAGCAACTCTGTTTGTGGCGTGTGTGCAGAAAAAGCTTCTTCTGCATCACTCTTCCGAACAGCTTCTCCTTGTGCAAAGTGCGCTGAATTGTTGAATGATGCACAGTGACACCATCTGCAGCAAGATGATGTTGTAGGTCTTTGGATGTGGTCTGTAGGCAAATTTATTTGGGAAGGGTCAGCTTCAGTATTTGATAACAGGATTGTCTTCGTTCTAAAATGTGCATCATTTCCAATCCCACTTTTTTTTATATTATTGCTTTCTATATTTTACACCCATCCTAACCTTTACTTAACCGTGACCAAATTTTGAGACCAATTACATTGTGCCATTTTAATATTTATCTCTAGCTTATACATTTTGTGTTATTTTTACAATATTTGCAAATCTTGTGCGTTTTACAGATCCCAGTTTCACTAGATCCACCCCTCCTCCTCACCCAACACCGTCCATCTATCTCTTAACCAAAGCCATATTGGGTTTCTATTTGCCATGTTAATTTCTACTGTACTGTGATGCTTCACATAATTATGAAACCTTTCTATTTTCAATGACTCCACCAATTTGGAATTAAAGATAAATATTTTTGCTAAAATAATTAACATATTATTAATTGTCTGACTACTACATTTTAATTATTGTACCTGTGACCAAAAACATGCAACATAAGGACAGTACCAAAAAAGATGATCTATAGATTCTGCTTCCTCAGAGCAAAATCTGCAGAGTTGGGAAGATTGTATTCCCCACTTGTATAGATTTCTATTTGTTGCCAATATTTTGTATAATAACTTGAATGGAAATATTCAAATTTTTGAGTCTGGTGTTGTTTTGCGTATTAATCCAAATGCATTATGCCACGGGATCGGAACATCAAAAATTTCTTCCCAGCTATTTTGTAATTTATATAGAAAAGCAACCAGTTTTTTTGTTCTTAGATGGAATTGGTATATTTATTTGTTTATCCGTATTTTCCTCATCCATGTGAGATCTTTAATACATGGTTGACAGACAAGATCAGAGCGTTTCCCTCCTTGTATTTTCTTCTTCAAAGTACATGGTATTGCTGCGGTTAGTTGATTATATTTTTGAAGAGAGCATACATCTCCATATGTTTTTGTTTACTGTATGTAATGCATCACTACCCCGGCTTCATTTATAATGTCATTTACAAACATTATTCCTTTTCCAAACATCTTGTCAAAGTATACAGTCTTTTTATCAACTAGTATATGAGAATTTAGCCACAATAATTGTTGTAAAATTTGGTCCCTATTTTCAGGTGGATTAAATTGGATTTGCAACCAGCTTTTCATGGCTTGTTTAAAAAATAATGACATATTAGAAATTATTTCCTTTTCCAATATCTGAGAATTATCAGTTGTAATTTGTAGAAATGGAAATAGGTCCTTACTGAACAATGGGTGAAATACTGTTATTAGCTTACTAGTGAACCAGTTAGGATTCAGGTATACCTTTTGTATAACTGATGCTTTTAATGAAGGATCCAATGCTTTAATATTCAATAACTTTTGACCTCCGTGTTCATTATACAAGTATGCTCTTTTTATTTTGTCTGGCTTACCATTTGATATAAAGTTCAATATCTTTTGTTCATATAATTTAAAAAACATGTCATTGGGAGTAGGCAAAACCATAAGCATATAGGTTAAACTGTGATACAATGAGAGAGTTGATTAAGGTGATTTTACCACAAAAAGATAGGTGCTGTCCTTTCCAGGGTAGCAATATTTTATCTATTTTAGCTAGTTTTGTTAAATAGTTTTCTTGAATACAACTTGATCTTTCATAAGGTATATGTATACCCAGCATGTCTACATCCCCATCAGCCCACTTTATTGGTAATCTACACTGTAATATAAAATCTGAATCTTTTAGTGCTCCAATACGTAATATAGTAAACTTATCGTAATTAGATTTTAATCCAGATCTATTTGAAAAGGTATCTAGATCCTTTAGGAGGCTATTTATTGATTCCAACTGTGGTTGCAAAAAGGAAACACGAGTCATCGGCATACATAGATACCTATGTTTGTAAGCCATGGATTTCCAGGCCCTTAATGTTGTTGTTAGTTCTGATTTTATTGGCTAATATTTCAATTGCAATAGTAAAAAGGTAAGCCGACAATGAAAAAAAACGTTTGGTATACCTCTACTGGGATGCCATCCAGTCCGGGAGTTTTTCCATGTGTAAATGTTTTGATAGCTTCAAGCATTTCCTCTTCAGTAATTAGTCCTTCGCATGAGTCTCTTTGCGTAGTTGTTAGTTTTAAGTTATTATCAGGGAAAAAACTCATACAATTAATATCTGTTAAAGGTACTGGAGAAGACTGAAAGGAAAACATCTGTTTGAAGTATTTTACTTCCTGCTCCAGTATTTCATTTGGCGAGTCGTAAGTGGATCCTTCATTAGTGACTAATTTTAATACATTCTTCTTGGTGGCATTCCTATGTTGAAGATTTAAGAAAAAAGATGTGCATTTTTCTCCATATTCCATCCAACTTGCTTTATTTTTGTAATAAATTATGTTTGATCATTCTTGTATGACTTCCTCCATTTCTTTTTGTTTATCCACCAACTTATTCTGAAACTCCATATTATAGCTGTTACTGTTGTCAATCTGTGCTATTATGTCTGCAATTTCTTTGGATAGTATGGACTCTTTTAATATGAATAGCCTTTTTTTCAAGGAGTACTGAATTGCATGGCCTCTAAAGGCACATTTAAAGGCATCCCACACAATAATTGGGTCTGTTGTACCTATGTTATGTTCCAAAAATTCTACTATAAATTGTTTAGTCCTGGCTAAAATTGAGTTCTCCTCCAGTAAGCTTTGATTAAATTTCCAAAACCCCCTTCCCCGTGGAACTTCTGTAAGAACAATATAGATGTTGATTATATGATGATCCAACCTCATTCTTTCACCTATAAACACTTTCTTAACCTTCGGTGCAAGAGAAAATGACGTCAAATAATAATCAAGACGACTAGCTTGGTTAAGCATCCGCCATGTATATCTTATCATTCTAGGATATTTAAGCCTCCATATATCCACCAATTCTAGAATGTGCATGCAATTATTTATTTCCTTTAGTGCTTGTGGGTGATAATTTGTTGTTATTACCTTTTCTATCCAAACTGGAGTGCAACGTTGTGTTATAATCCCCGACCATAATTATATAGCCCTGTGTTGCTTGTAATTTTAATAGTTTCTCATATATCTCTTTAAAGAATAGTGGATGATCTTTATTTGGACCATATAGGTTAATAAGCCATATCTGTTTCAAGTCAATTACCATCTTTAATATGATCCATCTACCTTCCGAATCTAAAATGACATTTTCAACATTTATATTAGTATTATTTTTAATTAATATCATCACCCGTTTCGAGTTTCTTTGTCCATGGGAGAAATAAGCTTCCCCATCCCATTCCTTTTTCCAATAAACTTAATTTAAAGCTGGTGAATGTGTTTCCTGTAAACAGTAGATATTGTATTCCATTTCTTTTAACCAGGTAAATACTGCTCGTCTTTTCTTATTATCTGCTAATCCATTACAATTATAGCTGGCTATACTTATTTCTCAAGTTACCATACTGTGATCCTTCCATTTTATTTATCTCAATATACTTTTTAAAATCACCTTTGCGACATGGCTTAAATGTTGCTTGTCTTTGATGATATACCATAATATTTGGAATGCTAGAAAGTATAAATTGTCCCATTGGTCCTCCCTATTCCTCCCAATATATTCCCCAAATTAACAATGATCACAATAACCCTCAACCCAGCGACAATCCACTCCCTCTCACACCCTGTACTAGGTAACATTGTTCCCCAACACCAAGCACGTTGTGCCATATGTAGTGTATAAGCAAACCTACTACCAGTAGTATTCCAATTACCCTTATCTTGATTTGTGTAGCGCCCAATACATTTTATCTATAAAGATAACTTAATTTATTTTCTAGCTATTTTTTCCAAAAGTATTCTGCTTCTATTAATACCTTGTCTACCCTGTCTTATACTGAAACGGCCACAATAAAACCTTAATACAACCTACCTCCCTGATTGTCCGAGTGTGACCTCCTACCCATGGGTTACTGTAGGCTGTTTTTGACCATTCTCACAATCCTTCACCATTGCCTCTCCAATATCTTATTTCTGGCCTTAACAAGAACTGTGCCTGTGGTCTTCCATTTCCTCATTATGTTCCTCACAGTAAACACTGAGAGCTTAAATCTCTGCAATGACATTTTGTAGCCTTCCCCATTTCGTAGCCTTCCCCTAAACCATAATGTTGAACAATCTTTGTTTTCAGGTAATTTGAGAGTTGTTTTGAGGGCCCCATGATGCCACTCTTCAGAGGAGAGTCAAAGAGAACTTCCAATTGGCCACCTTAAATACCTTTTCTCATGATTGGATGAATCTGTCTATGAAGTTTAGGTCTTAATGAGCTCACCAAACCAATTCTGTGTTCCAAGTAATCAGTGCTAGGTAGTTACAGGTATTCAAATCAACAAAATGACAAGGGTGCCCAAATGTATGCACCTGTCTAATTTCATTTTTATGCATATTTCACATTTTCTGTTTATCCAATGAACCTCATTTCACTACCAAAATATGACTGTGTTCTTCAGTTATTTGATAGATAGAAATTGCTGATCCAAACACCCAATTATTTATAAATGAAAATCATGGAAATTGTCAGGGGTGCCTAAACTTTAGCATATGAGTGTATATATTTATAAACATTATTTTACGAAGTTGTATAATCAGGTGGACAAAGCCATAATCTTCTGTAGCAGTTGCGGTAGCTTTACCCTGCTCTCCCTGAGAGCGAGAGATTCCTGAAGAGCCAGACATTACTTCAAGTGATTTAGATACATAGAGAAATTATATATATTCATCATTGTTCCCTTTTTTTAATAGTAGCTTAAACATAGTCATATGCATTTGGATTAGTGAGTGAAACGGAGAAAAACAAGGGTTGCCTGGACAATTTAGAATGGACTAAAAAGCTATCAAGCCCATTAGAAATTAGTGACATGCTGGCCAAGTTCGATAGACGGACACACACTGCATATACAATTTCATTTTTGTTTTGGCACATTTCTCTCTCCATGCAGGCTCGCTTTTACATTTTTCAGTGAAGTAATGTTACACATGTCATGAACTGTCATGAAACATAGTCTGTTTAAGGCAGTGGTCCTCAAACCCTTCCATGGAGGGCCTAGTGTATGCAGGTTTTTACTTTTACCTGATGGAGTTGCTCACTAATTGGTTAGGATCTCCCCTCACCTGGCAGTCTAGGTCCTAATTATGCTCTAATTGAAGGGAAAGACCAAAAACCAGAATACACTAGGCCCTCAATGGAAGGGTTTGAGGACCACTGGTTTAAGGAATTTAGAAGGGAGGAAGTATATTTGTTTCAAGCACTTCGACCTAGAGTAGAGGCGCGTCCTGGAGACACAAAAATACTGTACACAAACACACAAACACCGCACCAGAGCACTGCACTTACAGATTCACTGACACTTTCAGAGTAGGCGATATGCGGTGGTAATAATTAACTTTACATGAATATATTTTAATCTTATGATTATGATTTTTAATATTTTGTTGAATTCTGCATTAATGATGGGATTCCACGTTAATGGATTCCGCGATTCCATCTGCGTTTTCTGCAACACGGAAATCATAGGACCCTATCATAGGTTTATAGAAAACTTTCCCCAATAATGCACTAAATAGAACTGTATGAAAAATAACAAATATTTGTGTAAAAAATAAATGGTCTGTCACTGTAAAATCACACATTTGGGGACCACAAATATATTTTGGAACACAACATGAACTCAAAATGAAGTGTAATCAAACACTGGCTGATCTCTGTATCTACTAATATGGCCATTCTGTTTTTGGTGTTGATCGAAGGTTTGCATTGTAGCCTTCATAATTCTCCTGCCAAAGTTATAATCAAAGAGTAGATTGTAACACTTTCTGTTGCCAGCAGTATAGCGCCCCGTATTCCACTGCTGGTTTGCTTCTAAATCTGGTTTAATTTATTTTTTATTTTTTATTTTGCACGCCCAATTTGTCGTTTTTTTATATGTTAAAAAGTTTGGAATATCCAATAAATTTCGTTCCACTTCATGATTGTGTCCCACTTGTTGTTGCTTCTTCACAAAAAATTACAGTTTTATATCTTTGTTTAAAGCCTGAAATGTTGCAAAAGGTCGAAATGTTCAAGGGGGCCGAATACTTTCGCAAGGCACTGTATATCCAAAAGTATGTGGACACACTACTAATGGTAGAGGTAAAATGGTCTGGGGCTGTTTTTCAGGCTATGGGCCGCTTAGTTGCAGTGAAGTGTCATCCACATGCTACAGGATACAAAGTAATTTTACACTATTGGGTGCTTTGCTGCTTTCAACTTTGTGGCAACAGTTTGGGAAAGGTATTTTCTTGTTCCAGCAAGACTGCCCCTGTGCATAAAGTGGGTCTGTAAAGACCAGGGCCCATATTCATAAGGATTCTAAGAATCTGCTTAGAAAACTCCTAATTTAGCTTAAAAACTTTTACGTAGGAGTCTTCGCTTAAGAGCGATTCCAGACCGATCTAAGAGCAACTCTGAGCAAGGGAAAGACGACAACTGTCATCTTAGTGAGGAGGCGGGGCTGACCCCATTGCTATGTATGACACAATCTTTTGAAGACTGTGATTGGTTGGTTGTCCAAGAAGGAAAAAACTGAGCGATTTTAAGTATTCCGTGATAGTGATGGGACAACCGACTCTTTTACGCGAGGTTGTGCGACGGTTGTTAGTTGGTGTACCGAGTTAATAGATTCGGTCACCGGTTCGCGTGCCCGCGGTGGGAGGGGACAGCCGTTTGATTACATTAGACTTATGCAGTACCCTCGGTTACGGTCTCGGTTCAGTAGCCTCTCCTTGTGACAGCCTCTACCATACAGCCTGCAACATTAACTTAACATAACTACCAAGATAACATGACGTGCATTTGTATGTGATGTAGCCTACTTCCCCATCGATAATGTCTTGGTTCTCTGCAAGTTTGAGTTATTAACCAAGTTTTTCATTCTAATACATAGATGTTTGTGTTCATGGCAATTCCACTTGATTACATTATGCCTCGTCTCCATTACCATGTAGAACCATGAAATTCACAGTTCCGCCTGGTTATAGATGTGTCTCCATTACCCTTCTAAATTCTGGAACTCTAACTTTTTGCAATTTTTTTGCAGGCTGGCAGCCTCGTTTGGAAGCTTGTGCCGGCAGCACCATTGGTCGGTCTTATCCCTGGTTCCAGGTCGGCAAAATCGCTGATCGGTCTAGGTGAAAACGTAGACGTGATGTCACACTAGTGTTTTGGTGTGTGGTTTCAACTGGCGCCATATTTAAAGTACAAACGGTGTAGGTAGTTATTACGGAAAGTAATAATTACTGGAACGTCTTTGCATGAGTTGCCTTTGCAGCCGGCATTGCAGGATCAATTTTTCTCTGCGATTCCTATTTAATACTTTTTGCCTGGACTTCATGAGAAGTTTAAAAAGTAAACACAAACCAAAAAAATGAAAATGTAAGCGACTCGAAATCAACTACGTCTTGCATTTTGTAAATGCACCCTTTTGGCTCTACGTGATTGTTTTACTACAGTGCTTCGCGGTTGGCAGTCACAGGTTGCTCTGGATGCTATTCATCTTCTGACACCGTCTTAATTCGTAAAAAACGTCATAGGAATGTTTTTCCCGCGAAAGACATCAGAGCCCACTTTCCACTGAAGGCAGTGGAGACATACCAACCCCCCACGCCTGGTTTGAAGCCTATCTAGAACTGCCTAGTATAGCCTAGGTGGCCTCATAATGGAGACGAGGCATTAGACTCGAGCGGTTGCACGGTTACTTTCGGTCTCGTTCAGTAGCCTGGTTTGCGGTCTCGGCAATTCCGCTTGATTACATTAGACTCGAGCGGTTGCACGGTTACTTTCAGTCTCGTTCAGTAGCCTGGTTCGCGGTCTCGGGAATTCCACTTGATTACATTAGACTCGAGCGGTTGCACGGTTACTTTCGGTCTCGTTCAGTAGCCTGGTTTGCAGTCTCGGCAATTCCGCTTGATTACATTAGACTCGAAGTGGTTGCACGGTTACTTTCGGTCTCGTTCAGTACCCTGGTGCGGAGGTGCGCGGTCTTCTCGTGACAGCCTACATTCTAAAATTTACTGATCAGACTTTGCTGAGTACATGCTTTAACTAAACGCATTAAGGTAGCCGATAACGTACACAGTTTATCAATACTTGGTCATGTTATTTTCATAACCTATAAGCTCATGATGGAAATATTCCCTCGCCTATCCTAATGGGAGTTGTGAATTGGTGAACCGTAGCCTACCTAACGTGCCATTAATTCTTAATATCTTAATGTAGTAATTACTTTATTTCTGGCACTATGACATTTCTGCGCTGTGTCGGAGATGTTAGCGTGTCTCTAATAAGATCGGTCACAAACATGATCCCTGCACAATCTAATCTATAGCGTCTTATTGACTCACCGTCATCCATTGTCTGCAACACATTTCTTCTCCCTCTGCGTAATTCCGCAGTTTTCTCCTCTACTGAAGGAACTCTTAAGCCTCTTAAAAGTATTTGTCTGTACTCCTACCAATTTTGGCCTTAGGACCTCTTTTAAGAGTTAAGATGCTTTCTGAATGACTTTTTTCTTTACTAGGATTTTTTTTTAATTTTAAGAGTAAACACCCACCTTTCTAAGAATTTTCTAAGAATTTTCTCACTAGGAGCTACTCTTTGCATTAAGATTCTTTATGAATACGGGCCCTGGTTTGACGAGTTTGCTGTGGAGAAATTCAAGTGGCCTGTACTTAGCCATGACCTAGAATCCATTGAACTCCTTTGGGATGAATTAAAATGGCTATCGCAAGCCAGGCCTTCTCGTCCAACATCAGTGCTTGACCACAAGGGTTATTTTGTCTGAATGGGCACAAATTGTGTAGAGATGCCTTCAGAACAAGATAATGCCAAAAATGCTAACATGCTTGTTTCTCCAGAACCTGTACCTCATTGTGGTGGTCCTTCTTATTGCAAGCGGTCTGTTCATGTTCACATTCGAGTCGACCCAGTTTAACCTGGAAGGTTTCATCATGGTGCTGCTGGCGTCGTTCATTGGTGGGATCCGCTGGACCCTCACACAGCTGCTGATGCAAAAAGCAGAGCTGGGTCAGTCACTGTCTCATTGTGTTGGACTTGGCCTTTTCATTCTCTGATTATGCAGCATACCAACCACTTTATTCCAAATTCCATTCCCACAGGTCTCCAGAACCCAATAGATACCATGTACCACCTCCAGCCGCTCATGTTTCTAGGCCTGTTTCCCCTCTTTACCTTCAATGAAGGTGAGGTTTTTACTGAGCCCTGTTACCTGCTTGGGATACTCAGTACCATAGTTACACTGTGTGTGTCAGCGAATGTCCATGTCTTTCTGTGTCTGTGTTGTTAGGGCTGAGTCTTAGTACCTCAGAGAAGCTGTTCCGTGTGGATGAGCTTTCTCCTCTGCTCTACTCTCTGGTCACACTGAGTGTCGGCGGATCCCTGGCCTTTGGTCTGGGCTTTTCAGAGTTCCTGCTGGTTTCCAAGACCTCCAGCCTCACTCTCTCAATTTCAGGGATCTTCAAGGTTAGACAGATAACAATGTTTCACAATTCACTGCTCTTCATCCCTGCCTCTTCTGGAATCACTTCCCTTCATATGAACCATCACTCGCTGTGTCTCTTTACCCTTCCGTGTTTCACTCCTCCCCCCTGGCCTCTGTCTCCCCTGTAGGAGGTCTGTACTCTTCTGCTGGCCACTCACCTGATGGGTGACAGAATGAGTTGGCTTAAATGGTTGGGTTTTGCCATCTGCGTTTCTGGCATCTCCCTTCACGTGGGACTGAAGGCCTACTATTCCAGAAGTAAGTGTTCATTTTCTATGGGGTTCCCCCTACACTCAAATTGTTTTCAATCTAGTCCTGTTGGAGTCTAGATATGAGGGAAGTTGCTAACGCTTGTTAATGTCACAGACTCTGCTGAATACGTTACGGATGCTATTTAGAAATGCTATCCTTGATTTACAGAATTGTGTGTTCTTGTTTTACTCCAGTTAGAGCTCACTCGTTGAGGCAGCTGACCTTTAGGAACAGCCTGGAACTATCAGAGTTACTTCAGAATGAAGACCAGGAGGAGGATTCTGAAGACGACAATGGAAAGACGGATATTCTACTATGACAACTAACTGCTTATGGTCAAGGGAGACCACATCCTAAATCTATTGCTGAGCTTTATCAGCAGAACTGTATGCGTTTACTGTTTCTTTTTTAGGGTCCATTATTGATGTATATGTGAAGCCTACCTTGGTGTTGTGACCAAGCCTCACTGTGCCTTGATAATGATGGAAATAATGTCTAATATAAACATAGGACCAGCAATGAACAGCAATCTATTTTGTTGTTAAATGCAAACAATTGAGGACTGAAATAAGTTGTATTTGATGGAAAAATATTGCTTAAATTGGTACTTTGGTAGGATTTTGAATAATATTAAATTCTGTAAACACTGATAATTTATTTAAAGCTGATTGGTTGGATTGATAAGCCTGACATCATGTGAACACTGTCTGGGGACAACAAGGTGACAACAGGGACAGACTGGGACAAGACCTCCACCTGGGAAGGGCTCAGATATGTGCAAAATTTTAATTAAATATATTCCCTCATTTTGATGGTGGTGGTGGAGAGCACTAATACGTTGGTCTGAAACCTTCTATTGGTGTTCATTTGGGTTGAGATCTGGTGACTGAAGGCCACAAAATACGATTCACATAATTTTCATACTATTCAGTGACTCCTGTCGTCCCAGAAGGAAGCCTCTCCTAAAGTTGATGCACAAGAAAGCCAGCAAACAGTTTGCTGAAGACAAGCTGACTAAGGACATAGATTACTGGAAACATGTCCTGAGGTCTGATGAGACCAAGATAATCTCAAGCGTGTGTGGCGACATCAGGTCAGGAGTACAAAGACAAGTTTGTCTTGCCTAAAGTCAAGTATGGCGGTGGGAGTGTCATGATCTGGGCCTGCATGAGTGCTGCCGGCATTGAGGAGCTACAGTTCATTGAGGGAACCATGAAAGCCAACATGTAGCCAGGATTTCTGGGCCCCAAGAAAGAACCTGCATGGGCCCCTCCGATATGATAAATCATACATTAGCCTATATAAATTTCAGGCCTCTCCTTTTCAGGTTCCCCCTAATCGTCTTCACCTATCACCCCGTTAACATGCTGCTGTTTTAAATAAAACAATTTTTTTACGGTATATTGTTTTATCCAAGCGGCAATGTCGAAGCTCTTGGAAAATGCTGATGTTGCCCCTGGTCGTCAAACACTCCTTTTGAGTAAAGAAACAAATATCCGTTTTGTAATGGTCCGTGTTCCTGTCGTTAATTCCATGGTCCGTTTGAATACACTAGTCAGGAACGAGATAATAGTGTAGCGTGAGCGGTGCAGACAATATATGGAACCACACCAGAAAGGAGGAGACAGACACAGGTGTTTCGGTTGCTAGCTCAAATGAGCCCAGATATATTTCCTTGCGCTGCAGCGCAACAGCTAACCCCGGGGTTGAGATGTCCTCCGTAAAACAACAAACAGGGTTGGTGAAACCCACTATTAAACCCTACACAATAT